>VZUA01068679.1:23980-35559 GCA_013401035.1 Horornis vulcanius
GCCGCAGCCGCCGCCCCCCTCGCGCCCGGCCCCCCCGCCCGCCGCGGGCAGCGCCGCCGCACGTGACCACGGCACGTGACCGGGCAACAACAAACTGGGGCACGTGACCGGGGCGCTGAGCGCGTCCCGTGGCGTTCGCGCCGCCTCGCGCCCCCTCCCTCAGCCGGCCCCGTAATGGCGGCGCGAAGAGCCTGAGGGAGCGCTGGGGGATGCGGTCTGCCCGGCCTGGCCCGGCCGCCCCCGTCCCGTCCTGGCCTTGTGCCTCTCACAACCCGCCCGCTGCCGAGCACTGACCGCGCTCGGTTCCGCTGCACTCCGCGGTCGGCTGCTCCCGGCAAATGGCGGCTCTGCTGTTCGCTCCTCGCCAGCCGTGTGAGAAACCCTCAGGGCTCGCTCTTGGTCAGGGTATATCGGACAGACAGTGCCCGGTGCCGGGAATGAGCTCCCCGCTGCAGCGCCCTTTGCTGGGCTGTGCGGCACCTGGCCGGGGGGAACCCGCCTGGCATGGCTGCCCCTGAGCCCCTTCCCAGCCGCAAAGCCGGGCCGAGGGCTCTCAGAGCACACTGAACTGAGGGTGAGGGTGCTCACAGGGCACGGCCGCTGCCCGCCTGCTGAAGGAGTGCACCGGCACCGCAGGCTCTTGGCAGGGATGCTGTAAGGTATTCCCCTTATCCTCCGGGATAACACATTCGCCCCACCTGGGAGTCTGCGTCGCGGTACTTGGGCTCCCGGAATGCAGGAGCTTTTTGGGAGGCCGTCAGCACCTCTCTAGAGCACTGGTGCTTTAGGAAAGAAGCCTGCGTGGTGTAGGAGAGACCTGATGGTAAGCGGCGAGAGTTGGATTTGTTCCAATAACAGCCCCAAATTCTTTGTGTTTCCCGTGCTCTGCAGGAGTGTGTGTGATTGGTCTCCCTGGTTTCCCGGTGGTCTCTGGTTATGTGGAGTGTAGGAGCAATCCTGAGTGCCTCACCCGGGACCATCCCTGCATAGCCAACAGGAGGTGCCACTGTGGACTTCCCCTGGCATAGTTTCTTTCCACCTGGGAGTTTGGACTGGATAGATCTCAGCCTTTTTCCCAGGGCTGCCACCAACAAAGAATTTTGGTCTAAACTTCGGGGATAGAAATTTAAATATTGGTTTATTTTTACTGTTCAACATCATGAGCTATTTGCAGGATAGTATTAGTGGATTTAACACAATGGTGTTCCTAAATTTAGTGGCAAGACCCAGGCTGGACATGTAGAATTTCCCCCTTGCAGGCCTTGATAGCTAACAGCTTTAAAAAAACCTTGGGGTTAAAATTTTTGATACATATGACTTCAAAAGGGATTACTTTATGGATAATCAATTTTATAGGTGGTCTTTGTAGGGGGAGCAAGGATTGTTTTGTTGGTTTTGTGGGGTTTTTTTCTGGTTCTTTCAGGTATTAACAACCCTGAAAAATATGTACATACTGTTTTTCACACTACCTGCTTCTCAAAACAAGCTGCAGAGTAACCAGATCAGGAAGTTTTTATTATTCTGTGTAACTTTGTATGCAAGCGTTCTTTTTCCTTCTTGCTTCTAGAAGCTGCAGCAAGATTTGTATTTCTTAAAAGGCACATGCAAGGTGCTTTTGTCGGCATATAGAGGTGAGGTAGGGCTTTAATATTGGTTTGGTGATTATTTATGTGAACACAGTTCTGAGGAAGAAAGAATCCAGGTGATGCAGATGTAGGATCTGAGGCTCTCCGTGAAGGTGTTGCTGAGGGGGTGACTCAGGGATCCCAAGGCCTCCTCTGATAGGGCAGGCATTTCTTCACGTTAGCAATGGCATTGCAGGAGTTACCCTTATTGTGGGAAGTCAGTTTGGCAGTGCTTGGGTCCTCTTCTGTTTCTGCAGCTTTGAGCTTGTGTGCTGCATGTGAGCTGGTGACAAGGATGGGGCACACCAAGCAAAACTCAGATGAGTTATATTGTGCCTTGGACTTCTCATAAATGTGTTCCTGTCCTCAGGAAACAAGCCCCTGAAGTCAGTTGAGAAGAACTGGTCCTGGACGATTTGATGTATTTTACAGGAATAAACTCAAATAGAGGTTTCCAGACCTACTGTTTTATTTAAAGGGCTATTTACAGCTTTTACAAGTTGTTGGTAAATGTCCTGTTACACTGAAGCAGAATTTAGATTTGTTCTAGGCTCTAAACAGACAGGATTGTCAATATGTGTTAGGACTGAGAGACAGCCTTTGGTTGGAGGCTGGGTACAGAGAACAAGTATGAGATTTCCTCGCTTCAGAACAGTTTGTATGTCCTGAGCAACACTAAGCACGGCATGTGTAGGCAGCGGTCTGTGCCATCTCCTGCGCTGCAGTTCCCTTTTAAATGAACTTTATGTCCTGGGACCGATTTTTGTATTTTTTCTGTGTAATACATACGGCTGCTCTGGCTCTCCTTTTTGCTGGTGCTTTGGGAGTTGCCCCTCAGCAGTCAATAGGAGCAGTGAAAGGCTGAGTTAGTGTTCGGTGTGTTTTGTGCCCTCCAGACACAAAGCTGCAGCTGTGCTGTGGGAGCCCTTGTGCCCCGGGCTGCGGGTATCCCGAGGGGCAGGGCAGAGTGCGGGCACTGCTGCCTGCGGCTCAGAGCCCTGCCGTGTGACCACAGGAGTGCAGGTGGGGCTGAGGCTCCGGGAGCACGTGTCCTGTAACACACAGCCGGCAGGCCCAGGGCTGTCACTGGAGCACGGCCCTGGGACCTGCAGCTGCCTGGCAGCACCAGAACAGCCACTGAAAGCTGCAGGAGAAAAGGGGTTAAAGAGCTTCCCTGTCACCTTACGCAAATACGCAAGGAGTATTTGGAAAGGAAAGGGACGTCAGGAATGCTGTTGGGAGGCGGGACAGCTGTTTGTTTTTTGTCCTCCCACAGAGTACAAACTATTTAAATATTTACATGTTCTGTTTTTAAAAGACTTTCCTTTCTTTCCTGTGCTTTTCTAGTTATTAAGTTATGAATGGTGGAGAGGCAGAGATTTGTAATTGCTGGTTCTTGCACTTGTAGTGACATTGAAAAAAATTTGTGTCATTTTATTTACTCTTAAGAAATATGTTGGTAGAGTTTTCTATCAGATTTAAATGGATTCACCAAGGATTATGCTTTTTCTTTTAATATTATTGCTTTTAGTTACTTTGTAGGCTATCTGAATATGCAGTAAAAGTAGAAAATTTCAGACAATGCAACCTTGAAGAGAAAATCATGGAAGATTCATATTAAATGTCATTGCTGAACGTTATTAGTGCAGATATTAAAGCACTTGTGGATGCAAAAAAAATTTATTTATTTATTTATAAGTAGCTCTGAATGGCCACTGGGTCCTTCATTAATTCACACATGGCCTGTTCCAGCCTTGGTCACATCCTGGGGATCTGTTCTCCTACAAGGTCACTGCATCTAGAACTGTATAGTTACTCAGAGCATCTATTTGTAAGCGTTAAGGGAACATCAGGATTTAATGACATGAAACATATTGGGCCGCAGAGCTCTTGCAGGGGAGGGAAATGTAAAACCAGAACTCCTTAGGTTCCAGGGGAAAGACTTCAGCATGTGGTTATATTATGCTTAGGATGTAGGAATCAACATATCATGGGTGACACCAAACACGCCCAGAGTCTGTTGGGCTGAGGCCTTGGTCATTAATCATAGTTTAAAATTAAGGTATTTCACCTCATTGTAAAATGAGTTTCACAAGAAACATGTTTTGCACACAGTACAGGCCTTCAATACTGTGACTGATGGACAGTTGCTGTTGGGTTTTGAGGAGTAGTGTCTGTGTGTACCCAAGGAAGCCTTCAGAGAGTGAAGGTTGCCCCCTTTCTGTTGAGCTGACTGGCAGACTTCGGCAAGGTTGGTGCTTTGTTCTCCGAAGTTTGCACCCTGTAATTGTTATTTTGGAAGTAATCCTTACTCTTTTCTACAATTACCCATCTAATCATCTGGTTAAAGATGGTGGCAAAAGTTGCAAATAAAAATTGAACAGAAAATGGCTTGGGTCCAGGCGGCCTGTTGGTGTGTGCCTGGTCTGCAGCAGCTGCACAGATGATGGCAAGAGAGAAACCTCTGCCACCCTTCAGTGTCCAGAACTCTGCGCCCTGGACGGCAGCCACAGTTTAGGGTTGGAGTGACTCTGGGAACTACAAATCCCAGGGAGCCTTGCCGAGAGCGGTTGTGTGCAGGCGGGCTGGCCCCGCGCGGGGCCACTGGCAGCGGGGAACTCCCCGGCTCCGTTCGTGTCAGCTGCCCGCGTTCGAAAGCGCCTCACGGAGCTCCCTCCGGACTGGCAACTGCCTCTTGCCCTGGGCTACTTCAGCCTCCTGTGTGAGCTCTGACTTGACGCTGTATTACAGCCTCCGTGCCGGCTGCAAGAAGCCCGTTGGAGCAGTGCCGATGGATGCGATCCTGAACTGCAACCCGGAGGAGCTGGAGGATTACTACAATTTGCTGGGATGCGATGAGCTATCGACGGTAAGAGCCCCTTCCTCCTCGCCGGCTTATTCACAGTCTGAACGTGCTCGTGTGTCTGCAGGGAATTTGCAGCTGTGTCTCTGCGGGTAGGGATGTTTGGAATGCCTTGTGCACCTTCTTTCTTGCCACTTGTAGGATCTCCCTTGGAAAGCTCAATTTTCTCACCTGTGTCTTCTCCCACCATAGGAGCCTGGAGTAAGGCTTAAGTTGAAAATGCCGTGTAGAACAGGACTGGATTGTGGACAGAGCCAGTGTGTGCATGTGTTTGACAGCATCCAAATAATAGTTTGGGATATATATTATTGGTTTTGAAAACTGAAAAGGAGCTATTTATTACAAGTAATACAGTGAAAGTTCATAGCTTTAGGGCACTGATAATGCTGCTGAGTTTCTCAGGCTTTATTCATATTATAATATTTTTAAAAATGTATTCACCAGTTCAGATGAAAACCGTATCTCTGTCTTTTACCGTATTAATGTTTTTTTAAATGCTTTTTAAAATTACATTCAAATACTAGTTCTGCTAAATTGTTTTGGTAGCAGATACATGCTTTATAATGAGATTTAGCTAAGCTATTTTTGAGTGATTTGCATTGTGATAAAGAAGGTATCCATAGAACTTTTCTTTTGCTAGTCTAGTGTGCTTTTTAATTTTTTTTAAGTTAGCTGTTACATTAACTGGATTTGGAAAAGGAGTTTTGATTACTCTGCTGTAATGGGGGATGTACTCAGTGGAGATAAAAACTGTCCTTTGCTCAGTAAATTTAGTCAGATGCTCTCACCTGTCCTGGTGGTGAAGTATAAAGATCAGGAGTAAACATCTTTGGTGTGTCACGGGGGGAAATATGAAGCTTTTCCCGAGGACACTCCTAGAAGTGATCCCAGCAGAGGGCAGTGCTCAAGTCTCCATGGAGCCTTGTTACGCAGATGCAGTTTCTCATTTTCTACCTCACACTAATTCCTTAGGGGCTTACCAATTAATGAGCAGTTCAAGTACATTTGATAATGATTTTTCAAATTGCTTAAAAATGGAATTTAAAAGCTGGAATAAATGCTAATGGGTACCGGAAAACAAGCTGTCAAGTACTATTTGTTGGGAGAAGCAGCAGATGTTGCTGCACTGTTTTTGACACAGGAGAAAGAACTTGAAGATCCCAGGCTGACTGAGCCCCAGGATCGTCTCCCCTCAGGGCTCTGCACAGCTCTTCGGGGGTCTCACAGAAATCTGGAGCATTACAGGGATTTTTCAGTCTCACTGCTTTGTACAGGAGTCAAGCATTTGGCACAGGCTGTTGTGGGCACACATAGCATAGTCCCAGCTGCAGCACCTAAGCTGCTGAATATCCTGCTCTTGGTTGGATCTCGTTAAATTTAAGTAGAAATGCCCTCAGTTTCTACAGATTTTTTGTTATATTCAAGTAAACACAAACCAAGTTCATTCTTGGCTTCTGGCAGACTTGAGCTCACAGGCACCTACTTCATTTCAGATGTGACAGGAAGATTTAATCTTCATCCTTCTTCAAGAACAATGCTATTCGTGTATAGTGGGTATTGGATATCTTCCTTGGTAAAGCACCTCACTCCATATTTTATATTAATTTCACGTATGTTGTATAAACTTCCTATAAACTTATTTTTCTACTGATTTTTTTAAGCTGAAGACTTCCATGCTACCTTTCTGCTACATTTTAACCCTCTGTACACATTTTAACTTTAAAGTTCTCCTTTCAGTAACTAAGTTTTTGAGATGGTAGCTGGCTATACAATCACCAGCCTCACCAAGTTCTCTGTACCTGTATGTGTTTTGAAGTGTCTTTCTGACTGCAGGTACACCACATTACGTCTGTTCCCCTGGAAGGAGCTACTGAGCAGAGTGAAAAGTGTAGAATTCTTAAGATACTACCTGTAGACCACATTTTTTTCCCCAGAATATGCCCACAAGATTTGTCCAGCTAGTTGAGTAAACTGTAATTTTATTCCAAATAAAAAAATGTTATGAGACTTAATTTTGAAGGAAATGTTTTAAATTGTATGTGGCTGTCATGGTCTGACAAGTGAGAAATTTGTATAAACAGCCTTTGTAGTATGGGAAAGAATGCTAATTATATAATACCTTAGGGTGAATTGTGAAAGCTTAAGCTGAACTGGAATGATATAAAGAAGTTTTGACTTCTGAATTATAAGAACTAGCAAGATACTTGGAATAACATTAAACATTTGAAAATCTAAGCTGGTGCCCACTCCAGTGGTTTCCTGTGTTATTTTAACTGTTAGCATGTCTCAGTTTTTCCAGTGGTTGTAATAGTTTATGGTATAACAAACTGTGGGAATTTGCAATTAACTGATACACTAATACATGCCAATATTCTAATGATGATTATAAATCTATTCCACTCCAAGCCAACATTTTTGTACGGGATATTAACTTGAAGAAAGAATGTGAACTACTGGTTATCGAGCAAGTTATCTTGGGGTATCCAGGATGGAAACCTCATGGGGTGCTGGCTGAATTTCCTGTGGAGGGGATATGGAGGAAGCCACCCAAACCCACACATTGATCTTCAGCAATACAGAGAGCCTTTGGTTCCTGCTAGCAGAAAGTTAGAGTCCCTGCTGTGCTGAAAGTTAGAGTTGGTTAAACAAAGCAAAGAGCAACTGAAGGGATGCATTTTGCCTCTGTGGTCAAAAGTCTTTGCACATTTTTCTAGAGCTGTATTGGAGGGCTGAGCCTCACAAAAACAAGACTAAGGATGAGTGCAGGAAAATGAGATTAAATTGGCAGTGTCACTGGCAGATGGTTGTTGTTACTTACTTTGCTTGTATTACAGCTTGTAAAATTGAATAGGACAATCTTTCAGCATTCTTTGTTGTTCTTCCCAGCCTCTTTCAACAAGAAAATTTGCAAATCTTTTCTGTGTTTACTCACTTTGTCTCAAAATTTTGTTTAGGTTGAACAGATTCTTGCTGAATATAAGATTAAAGCCCTTGAATGTCATCCTGACAAGCATCCTGGAAACCCCAAAGCAGGTATGTATTCTTTCCTGTGTAAAAACAATCTGTTTTTTTCTTCTGTTAGCATGGCCAAGATACTAAATTCAGCCTTAAAACTTTATTTCTCCTCAATATATTTTACTCATTGTGTGCATTAAGCACGTTCTGTTTAAGTAGCAAGCTCGTGATATTCTTTCTAAGACTTGCACACTCCTCTGTGATAGAGCAGGAAGACACTTGTTGGACTTTTTTGATTTCTAGGACCTTGAAATTTTTTTTCTTTGTACAGTAGATCATCTTTTAATACAGAATTTATTTCTGGAGTGTGTCCCTTCCTAGACCTATGGAGCTGGTGCTCAGTGGCCTTCGAGTGCCAGCCACCCTTGTGTCAATCACTTGTTAATTTACTGCCAGGAACAAGCCTGTGAGGAGCACACAAAATGTGCTTTAGTTTCTTTTAATGGAATTTAATGACTGGAAGTGAAGAGAAGGCAGCCCCAGGAGGAGCCTCTGTTTGCAGAGCAGCAGCAGTTTGTGTTGGTGAGAGGGGGCAGCTCCTCAGAGCTGGGTGGGCTGAGCAGTTCCCGAGTTGTTTGGAGCAAATCTTTACCCCTTTTTACCCACAGAGAGCCCTGGGCAGGGCTCACCAAGGCTGAGCCACAAAAAAGAGCAGCCAAGTGCCAAGTATACGAGCAGCTTTGCTTGTCATGAAGAAATGTTATATTCTCTCTTTACCTGAACATGCCTTATTTACTTTAAATACCTTTTTCCAGTACTAATGAGAGTTTCCTTTGTTTTTTTTTATTTCATCAGCTTAGAACTTACAAAGAGTAATGAAAGTAGACCTTTTATTTGTTGAAAACTAGTAACACTAGAATAAGAAAACCTAGTACAATTGTTCCCTCTGCCTGTTGTCTCTTGTTTGATTTATAGTTACCAATTTTGATTAGTGTTTGGGTGTAGTGTAGTTCAAAAGAACTCCCTCTAATTTGTAAACTGGAATAAATGAATAATAGTAATAATAATAGATCACTGTAACATAGGTGAGTCATAGATAAAGTCTAAATCTTTATAACCCTTCCACAAATAGTAACATGCAGCTGCATCCTTAGTAACCATTCCATGAAAAATTACCCTGTAGGGAAAAGTGAGAGCTCTCATTCATACATTTTAGCATATGTGGAAAATACACCTAATAAAATGCCCAAGTTAATTAATCTGAACTATATCTAGATTATTCTTCTTGTTTGTCAGTTCCTGCTCATCTTTTTTTCTCCCTGCTCATGGTTCTTGTTGCTGTTCTGTGCACTGACTCCTGTGCTGTAGATCTCAGGGTGTTCCTTCTAAGCAGTGTTGCTTAAATTTCCCTTTTTAAGATGGTCTGCAGGGGCTGTACTCTGTAAGTTTCTTTCAATTTAAATTTAGGAGCTTTTGAAGCTGATAGACAAAGGAACATTTCAGTGCTGATTTGCGAGGGTATCAGTCCACCAAAGGTGCCGTGATCCTAAAGCCAGAACTGTGCAGGCTGGAAACAGAACCACATCCCTTTGGCCACCTGCCTCTCCTTCTGCCTTCTCCTCTGCTTTGCTCTGAGCCGTTTCCGGCAGGTCCCCTTTGCGTCTGAACTAATTTTTTTTTTTGCCAACAAACGTTGTCTTTAGCGTCCTTTTGGTCTGTGTCCTAGTGGAGAATTTCCAGAAGCTGCAGCAAGCCAAGGAGACTCTGACTAACGAGGAGAGCCGTGCGCGTTACGATCACTGGCGCCGCAGCAGAGTCACCGTCCCCTTCCAGCAGTGGGAGGCGCTGAGCAGCTCCGTGAGAACGGTCGGTGCGGGCTGAGCCCAGCAGGAAACTGCAGGGAGTGAGGGGATGAGAGACGCTGGGAAGCGCTGCTTCCGTGCCGGGGCTGGGGATGGAATAGTGCAGAGGGATTCCTGCACTATGGATGCGAAGGAAATTCTGGAAAACTGGAGGGCTTCAGAAGCCCATGCACAGAAGGGCATCAGGCCAGTAGTTTTAGAGTGAATTTATCGAGTCAGTTGCTGCTTTTATAGGAAGTTTAAGTAACTTAAGGGCTGTTTTCAAAGGCTTCAGCTCATTTTGCTTTTGTAGGAAACTTTTACTTCCTTTCAAAGTTAATTTAAAGCTGGGACCTTTTTATAATATATTCTCCTCTTGGTATATCAGATAGGTTTTCATGCTGTCTGATTAAATAAAGATCTTATTGAAAAAATCCAGCAGATAGTTCCTTGGAACCCTGGGCTTCCCACAGAGCTTTGGAGGAGCCCTGCTAGGCTGGTGGGGCGACCTGGGACAGAGGCAGGAGTTTATTGGGTGATTTCCCTCGATTTGGTAGTGTGTCCCTGGTAGAACTCAATTCCATAATACTGGATTTTTTTTTCCTACCTTATTAGAGTGAGTGATAGTTACAGGGCTACAAGGTCATATTTTAAGGCAGGTGAATTAAAGTTTCCTATGTCAATTCTGCCCATCTCAATTCTGCTTAGGAGAGATGTTTGAGACACTTCAACTACAGCATTATGGCTGAGCTTGAGTATTTGCTGGAAGTATCCAGTTAAGCTTACTTCAGTTCCAAACAGATGTTATTCCACAGACTTTAATATTAAATCTTTTCAAATTGCCTTGCCTTCAAAGGGAACTTTGAAGTCAAAGACTGCTTTGAAAATGAACATTTCTGAAGTCATTCAAGCCCTCTTAAAAAATGTCTGAATTCATGAGAGAAGAAACTGGACAAAAGGCCCTTAAAATTCTGATCTACTCATACATTTTGTTCTTCACCCCACCTGACATAAAGTGTCCTCTCCAATGCTCTTTGTGACATGTAACCATTCTTTCCCCCATCCTATTGACCTGCAAGCTTCTCAATGTGCTTTGTTTAACCATTTATTACAGCAATATAAGAAAGAAAAAGTAATTAAAACCCATTAAAGTATAGGGCTTAGTTCTTTGTCGTGTTTGCATTCCTTTAGTCAATGCACTGGGCTGTCCAAAGTAAGAAGAACCAAATGCTGGAAGCTCCTGACTTTGGGAATACCAACAATGTAACTAAGGAGATGTGGACCCAACAGACAGGAAACAATGGAGATGGATTGTTGGAAGGGAGCAGGGAGCAAGAAGATGTTGCAATTCCTGATGTGAAACCACAGTCTTCAAAGAATCCAGACTCCCCAAGTAAGTGAAAACAGCAGTTACAGAAAATTGCAGTATCCAGGGATTGACCTGGAATGGTGGCTTTCAGTCATGAGGAAGCCTTCTCCAGAACAGTGTGTTTAACTTTTAGCTTTTTAACGTGTGAGTTTGGGTTGTGATTTTGGTTTGGGCTTTATGCTTTTGATTGTTTATTTAATTTTGAAGTTTTCAGATGCTCTTTCCTCCCTATCCCAATTTTCCTGTTTTGTTTGCTAGTAAAACCAGAAACTGGAGAAGAAGGGAAAAAAAAAAAAAAGCTTCAACCAAAATGTATTTTTTTTTCTGATATATGAAAATGCAAAGTAAAAAGAAAAGGCAGTTATTTTCAGTGATTTTTTTTAAGAAATAAAATTTAAAACTGTTAAGTAAAATATTTAGGTTTTGGGGTTTTTTTATTCATTATGCAGTACTTTTGCACAGTTAGCATCTGATGAGCTAATGAGGTCTAAAATTTGAGATTTGAAGGCTTCTTTTGTATTCAAACAGTTCTATTTTTTCTAAGCAGTATATGCACCAGAATAAATGTGTGTTTCCAAAGTGCCACCTACCAGTCAGCACTTCCTGGCTATGCTTTAGGTCACTGTGCCTGATCAGAGCTTCCTTGGCCCCATGGGCACAGGATCCTCCTGATCCTCCAGGAGTTCAATCACCCTTGCCCATGGCAGCACAGAGCTGCTGCTAAACAGAGTCCTGGCATTTCTCCCCAGTCTGATCAAGCAGGAAATTGGGGTGAACTGTGAGGGTAGCAAAACCTCACGCAATCCCAAACATTTGTGGAATGCAGAAAATAGAGACGAAAATTCTACAAAGAAATGTATGCCAGGCCTAACTGAAAACTTGTTTTTGAAACTTTATGCTCTATAACTTCATACTATTTTTTTTTT
>VZUA01068694.1:0-17291 GCA_013401035.1 Horornis vulcanius
ATTTAGGTGCTAAATTACCTCTGCAACCAATTCAAACACTCAGAATTCCTGAGCCTGTGAAGGTAACTGCAGATTTAATAATAAAATGTTCTTTACCTATAAAAAGACTGTTTTAGAAGTCCACTGTAATTCATTGCTGACAGGTCTCCAAGTTAAACCCTTTGTAACAGCAGCACAGAGACAGTGTCCTGTTGTTAACACATCTCACACCCTGCAGGGACCAGTTTTCCTTTTCTTCTGTCACATTACTCAGGCATGGAACCCGAGTCTAATCCCACTTTCCTTTAGGTTTGCAGGACCACAGAGGTTCTTCCCACAAGGTATTTTCCCACCAGCCCAGGGCACACTTGCTCAGCCCACAGCCCAATTCCAAAGACACTGGAGAATGTCTGTTTACTTTAAAACCAGAGAACCAGTTTATATTTTTCCTCTCTTCACCTCATATAACCATAAGCAAGAACAGCACAACTAAAATATGAAGTAATGTGTCCTGCTGAAGTGTACACTGGGTGTGGATGAGTCAGAAAGAAACCACCACAGCTGTAGCCATGGATTCCCTCTGTTACCTGTGATGCATTTCTGCTCCTTCCTTGTACTTCTGGAGCGAGTCCCTCAAATCAATGTTATAGTGGAGGGTGAGAACTGGATCACTATTCTGTCTGGTCTGAGNGGTGCCTAGAACAAATAGAAGAGATTATTTGTCTTGTGCCTAGATGCCTCTGAAAAGGCCAGAGCCAAACTGCAACAACAAGAGGACTGTTAGTTGCCAGGTGAATCAGTCAGAAGTGGGGCTGAGCCAGGCTGGACCAGGCTTCAGTTTCCAACATCTCAATTAGCTGTGCAGGCCCTGAGGCTCTGCTGCAGGTGCATTCCCACCAGGACACCAGACCAGCTTGTTACCACAGAACAACAAGGGTTTTTTTCTCTCTGTAGCCAAGGCAAGCAACTGTGGGACTTTAAGAAGGCACTCAGTTCATTATTATGTCACAAGCTTTCGGCTTTTTGCTCCTGTCCAGCCTTGCTTATCCAGCAAACACCTCCCTCCACTAACAAGTGGAAAAGGGAGGAAGGACTCTCTAGGAGGTGGATAAAATCAGGTGGTTTGACCACGGAGGATAAGGCTATTTTGGCCATCATTAAAGCATCAGATTAACCAATCCATTTCTAAACCACACTCACAGGAGAAGGGAGGAAGTCAAAGACAAGGCTGCAATAGCCAACGGGAACAAGCGAAATGCCCCACAACACACATGCACATACCCAAAACTGTTTAACTTGTGGGCAAGTCTGAGGGATCCTGAAGCTGAGCACCACAGACAATGCTCAGAAGGACCAGTGTATCAGTATGGGAATGATTTTTAGGAGTTGGCAACGGCCTGGATATAGAGCCAGGCTTTTGCCCCTACACGGAGTACTGTAAGGACCTCCCTTCCAAATCTATCCAGTAAAACTGGTCTTAGACATGCACTCTGACACCTGCTGGCCTCAGCCATCTGGGGTGGGCAGGTCAGCCTATTAGACTGAAAACCCTCAGAGAATCTTCCTAGAGAAGAAAGCCAAAACCCAGATTCCAGGTGCTAAGAGATTACAGGAAAGGCAACCATGAGACAGCAAAAACCAAAACCATAATGAGCTGCAATGATTACTGAGCAGTAACTGTGCTGTCTGTGGTTACAGAGCAATAATCTGTGTTTGGAATCACTGTGACTACAGACTCTGGCTAGATAGTGCTGCGGGCACTTTTTTCCCCAGACACCAGACCTAGAAGCTGCTTCTAAAGCCTATGCAGGATGTGGCAAAATCTGTCAAGAGTTTAGAAGCCCTGCTCCTTTGCAAATCCAAGCATCACCGAGAAAAGAGAGTGGCAGTTTACAGAGAGAGATGTCAGGAGAGTTAAGTGACATCTCCTGATGACAGTGGGACACAGGATTAAGCCCAATCACACACAGTCCTCTAGTGAGAGTCAAGAATGGTCCTGGGCTGGCCAAGTTAAGTGGAGTCAAAGGGAGAATTGAAATGAAGCATGTCAACACAGGAAAAAGCAGATAAGGAGAGCGCCGGAGGGCTCTCAGCAGGGAAGGAACACAGTTGGCTTCAAAAAGTTGTGAAATCTTTGCCTATTTCCAACCAGTGCCTCAGTGATGGGAAAGAATGAGCAATCATTCCTGGACTGGGAGGAAAAAAATAATTGGCTTTCCCAAATCATTATGGAAAATAAACCCAATAGTAAGTCATACCAAAACACCATCTGCCCAACAAACCTCAAGCTGACACAGTAAACTTAGTGAGAACCTTGTGGAAGAAGGAAGCCCCTTTTGCTCCTTTCTAGCTGGTACCCAAACAGATGGTGGAGTTACTGGGAAGTTACCCAAGTCCCAGTCACACCAGGTAACCTATAAATATAAGGAAGAAAAATCTATTGTGAGGAAAGGCTCAGTAAGTCTCTTGGCAGAGACCACATCTGGGACGATCACACCATCATTATTTAGATAGAACCCCTTCAATCCCAGAAGGCCAAACTCCATGAACACGTCAAGCAAAGCCATCGAGTCATGGAAAATAAGGAAAATACTGACAGCGGGCAGATTTAGAAGATATATCAGGAAGGAATATCTTCCCTGTGGGAGAGGTGAGGTCCTGGCACAGGTTACCTGGAGAATCTGTGGCTGCCCTATCCCTGGAAGTGTTCAAGGCCAGGCTGGACAAGGCTTGGAACAATCTGGGATAGTGGAAGGTGTCCCTGCCCAGGGCAGGGGATGAAAGAAAATAGCCTTTTAAGGTCCCTTCCAACTCAAACCCTTCCTTGACTCCATGATTCAGGAGGATGGAGTTGCAGAAAAAGATTACAAAGGGTGCAGGCTGCCTTTGTAGTAAAAAAAAGACAAGGAAATTTTTTATTTCTTAGCAAATACAATTGTGTATAAATAATAAATTCTGAGCTACTAGCTTGTGGGAAACTCATTCACTCAAGCCAATCTGTGATCAGCCCCAAGGTCTACTAGAGACTGTTTTGATGGGGCCTGTTCTATCAAATGAAATCCACAGTTCAGCAAGGCTACTTTCAAGTTCTTAAATAACCTTTTAATGACTCTCTACTGCCTCCTAACTTCTTCCAGCCACTCATGTATCACATATTCAGCTTTAAAAAAACAAACAGATGAACACTGATACCCAATTTAATCAGAACATTGCTGCAAATCCCTCGAGATGAGGTTGTGCAACAGCCTGCCAGGGGCAAGGAGCGCACTGCTGTGGTAAGCAATTTGTAACAGCAGTTAGGACAAGTGAAGAAATCTGCAGTGGGGCTGGGATGGGGATTTTCACCAGCCTCTAGAAAGACTCCCTACTCTACATGAATTATAACCAAATGTATTCATTACAAGGATGTCATAATGCCCTTTTCCTTTTCGTAGGTAACATCTAAACATTCCCAATTCCTTACCAAGAGCAGATAAGCAAAGAGCTCCAGGGTGAAACGGACCTCTAAATACTACAGCAATGCAGACTTCACAGAGGCTGTTTTTCTCCACATTATTTAGATTTGCAATATACTTTTCATCTTACTATCCCAACAATATTGGTTTTACATTCCTAATCTAATTTTTTTTTTCCCTAACAGTAAAAGTCCGCCCAATCCCACATCTCATGATTTCCCCTCCTGCCGGAGCAGAACCTCCCTGCGAAGGAATATCAACTTTCTCACAGAAAAGAAGTTTAGACACACATTCTTTTTGAGAAGCTGAATGGTACCTTAAACATCTCCTTTCTCCATCTCCCATCAGTGACTTGTAAAAACTGAATGCACTTGTGCTCTAAGCCAGCAGAATTCAGATAGCAAGAAGGGAAAATGGAAGAGAAAAACCACACAACTCGTATCCAAAGCAAAATACAAGTATTTCAAATTTACGAGTGTCAGGGGAAACCACCACCCTAACCCCTTTCATTAAACATTGACAGAGAGCTCATCTGCATATCTTAATCTCGAGCAAACAAACCCAAGTTTGGAGTCAGGTGTGTTTAGCTGGATTACAGATCACTTTCCCCCCTCACACCACCACATTCAGGGCATGAAACAGGGATGAGAGCCTCAAAAACCATCAGGTTTGGGACTGATGCCTCTCTCCCAAGTCCTTTCTCAGCATGTTTTCATGACTGGGAGATACTATTTAAGAAAACAAACATACAAACCACAGGCTAACTTGGTGGGTTCCTCTTTGACAATATGCCATGTGCCAGGTGAAAAAGAAAACAACAAACTTTCATTCTCTTACAACATGTGCTTAGCTAAGCCCCAGTTCAAATAAACAGCTGTGCCCAGACCTTCACTCCGAGGGCAAGCCTGAGCCATGAGCTCAGCACACCTCTGCCTTGGCCGATGCCAGCAAAGGGTTTGTAAGGTGACCACAGCCTTTCCTGGTGAAAACTTATGCTTGCTGCAAGAAATTATTCCAGCTTTCCCAGGCAAAACCTGCACTGACAGAAAGAGCTTTTTAACTAAAGCAACTGTGCCAGCAGAAGACAGAAGACAAAGAGGCTGCCAAGTTTGTAATGGCCTTATTTAGTTGTTAACCTGTTTATTTGGCAGAGAAAAACCATCAGTAGATCCCCTTCAAAGCAGTTCTTATTCACAAGCTCTGTGGGGATGTAAAGCCCTGACCGAACAACCACCGTTGCAGCATCCAGCCCCTCACAAATGGCTTCTCCTACACATACAACCCTCGAGTGGCAGCACTGCCCTGGGTGCAGATATGGAACTGATATGGCCTGACTGAATTCATCATCACAGTAGGGTCACAGGAAGCCTCCTCAGCCCCAACAGCCATCATCTATGAAGAGCAAAACACCAAACGCCTCCCTTGGGAAGTGGCCAGGACATACAGACTTTCTAAAGAGACAAGCAACAATATTAAAATTCCTTGAGGGACTTACCCTTGCCTTTGTTCTCTCACTGTTGCTTCCTCACAAGTTCAGCACGCAGGAGCCAGCACAGAGGTGTAACTGTGTCACCAGCAAGGCAGGAACTCAGTACCCACCTGCTCTCTGAGTGCTGAAGCTTTGGCAATCACTCAAGGTAACAGGTTAGCAGCATGGAACATTCCTAACCTCCACTCTGTCCCTCTTCCTTTCCATCAGATACGGGAGGGGAACTCCATATACTGCAATAGCTCTTCAGGCACGTCTTTAGGTGACACTTCTCACCTCTCAGTACAGTTGTCAGCTACAGAAAAACAGGTCACTTTTTATCCTTCCCTCCTTTAGAAAAAACAAAAACCCCTCACTGCTGAGCAGGCATTTCAGCATTGGAAGCAAAATTCCATCAATTTATTCCTAATGTCTCTAAGCCTGCTTGGTCTAGTCCCTGCTCACCTCATTCCCTCAGCATGTTATGTGACGTATTCTGCTTTATTCAGGTCACTGCCTGTTCCCTCCCCTCACTTGGTCATTCCAATGAGAGACACACCATAGTTCAAAGCAAGAGTTCCATCCAAGCTAACTTCAAGGGCCAAAGGATTTGCAAAAGCTAACAGAGAAAGCCTTCAGGAAGCTGACACTGGTTCCATAAAATCATCTCACTCCTGTAAAAGTGGACTAGAGCAACACTAAGAACTGCTGGCCCACAAGTTTCAAATCTGACAGTTAACCTGGGCCTCTAAAAAAAGCTGAGAGCCCTCATTTTGACCACTGAGGGACCAAAAATCCGCGTCCTGTGGATGGGAATCTCCTCTTATCACCGTGCAAAGCAGCAGCACTGATGAAATGCTGCTGTTGGACAGCAGTAATGTCCCCAGCACACACTGCTGCTGGAGCAGAACCAGTGTTTGTGACCCTGCTGTGTGCAAGCCACCCCAGCCTTCTTTCCCAAGGCTCCCGGTTAGAGGCTACAGCAGCTAAAAGGTTAAAAATACAGACCTACCCTCCAGGCACACCTTGCTATCAGCAGTACAGGTGCTACTGATGACTCATGCTCACAGCAGCAACATGTCCAAGACCTCACACTGTCAGGCAGTCACTGCTGGAACCAAGGACTTGCAATTACTAACAGGTTGGGTATTATTTCAGATTAAAGTTCATTTTTACAAACAGCCCACAGTGGCCTTAAAAATAAACCCCCAGCAATGACAAAAACTTAAACCAAAACACATACTGTCATTTTTTAACCAGATCAGAGACACCACTGAAAGGTTTTGGGTGTTGCACTGCCAAAAAAACAAACAAAAACCCCAAACAGAACATCCTGAAACCAAGAAGCAGAAGTGGAAACCAGTACTTACATTAAGAGGCTGAGAATTCTAGTGTCTAGATTGGATTTCAGGACTTTAAGTGCTTCCTAGTGAAGGAAAAGATCATTCAAGGGACATACTATTCCAGCCAGCAGGAAATGTTGGACAGATCTAATCCCCTACAGAAATGTCTTCCAAGACCTGAAGCAACTACAGTTACCCGAGGCAAGGATCAAAATGGGAACAGCCAGTACTTTAGCCTAAATATCCGGGCTCAGAGCTGAGCAGGTGAAATGACAGTGCAGGTATCCCCATCCAATGTATGTGCCGGTGTAGGGAAATGAAATGCAAAGGCTCAGTCCGTGGGCAGCGGTGTGGCAGACCAGGAAGGAGAACTGGGTTATATGCCAGGACTAGAAACAAGCAGAGTAGAAGAGAGAAAAAAAAAACCACTCAAAGGCAGCACAACAATGCAGAGACAGAAAATTCCTGACAAAAGTGGCTAAAAGGAGGGTTCCACAGAGGGCTCTGAAAGATCCAGATATCTTCAGCCTGTGCTGCACAGCAAGCAAACACAATTGCTACATTGCCAGCAATGCTTTCTGACCTCCTGCCAATGTGATTCCAACTGGATTGTACCGGTGATCCCAGAAGCAATGCTAACAGCAGTCTTCAAAGCCAACAGTGCGACCAGATGCTGGAGGTGTCCTCATCTGAGGGCAACTGGCAAGTGCAGACCGTCAATAAAACATAAAATGAAGATGCATTATCACTTTGAGTGTATCATGGGTGAGCAACCTTGGGAGAAAAGGAAATTTTCAGAGAGGAAGAGCTAGTGACTCATCTCCAGCATGGATGAATTCCATCAGTCCCACTGCAGGCATAGGCTAAGTCTAAGTCTCTAAGACTCTCTAAGAGATCTCAAGGCCTTTATTTACATACCTAAATAACAGCAAACATGTACCACAGGAGTTAAAGCATGCAATACAGCCATGACATTTGGTAAACACAGTAAGAATTTGTTTTGAGAGTGCACCATGCCACAGCATCCCAAAAGCTCAGTCCCACCTATCCTAAAATGCTGAACAGGCCGGGAAGCCACCAGCAGTGGAACAAACAGTGTCACACTGTCCTTCCAGGAAAAGGCTAGTCCTGTGCACAAGCCGTGGTTATGTCAAAGAGGAGGAGTAAACCTCAGCAGGAAAGAGCTGAAATTGTGAGGTGAATCTGTTCTCCGCAGCTAAAGGTCTAAGAATAGCAGGGGCACTCATTAGCCATAAAAACCTGAGTGTAGGTGCATGCACAATTGCAGAAGGAGTGCTGACAATGGAATGCCTGATGGCTCCCCAGCCTCAGGGAATCTCACTTTAGTCTTCCAGAGCTCAGATTGCTCAGTTCCAAAAAACAGCTCTACTCCTGTGTCACAAGTCAGAAACCAGACTGGTTAAAGAAGCACGAGCTGCACCAAAACCCCCACAGGAAAAAGCTCCTCAGTCAGTTGACATGAGCCCTCTCTCTAGACAACAACATAGCAGAGACAGCAAAGAAACTCTGGCAAGGACAAGCACACCTGGAATACCTACACAACTACACTGGACCATTGCAGGAAACCGCTGGGAAAGCAGCAGCACTGCAGATCAGGAATGATCCCTAAAAAGCCAAGTCCTGCTGTTTGTGACTGCAGGTGTTCTCCTCACGAGGCCAGCACAGACAGGACACAGGTGACTGACCAATGAGCCAGTCAATGACCTGAGGTCACTGTGCTGGGCCCAGGGCTCGGGGTAAAGGCCATGAGCCGCAGTGAGGACAACAGCAAAGGTGCGGTGGAGGCTCAGCAGGGAACAGCTGTGGCTTCAACAAAGTAGAGGCAAATCTGAAGGGAGTGATTAGAAAAGAGCACACACACAGCCAGCATACATCCATAGCTGGTGCTGAAGCTAGGAGTTAGGAAAAGCCCTGGCAACTAGATGGGTTAACTCAGCAGAACTATTCAGAGAAGAGGACTAGAAGACCTAAGACAGCCAAGTGGAGCAGGGCAGGAGCCACATCCTTAAGAAGGCTGTGTCCAAGTGAAACACTGGCTTTAACTTGTCTGTTACAACTTGTATGAGATCATATTTCTAGCAGTTATTAAAAGTCACAACAACTTAGAAGGAAACTGGAGAGAAATGTACAAAATAAAGGACAGGAGAAAGCACAGGATGTCCTCTGAAAGAGCTGCAGTGGCAGCATTTTTGTAAATAACTCTCAGAAACAAACAGCTTTTTTCCAAGCCAGGCAGCACTATGAGCCAGCAAACATCCATGGTGCAAGCTGGACAACCTTGACTTCCTAGAGATCATATATGGAATGTCCAGCCTGCCCAGGACATTGGGAAGAGGAGTCAGCAGAAATCCAAGAAATGAGCAATAGCCTGCAATCTCATTAAGCATGCACCATAGTCTTATTTACACTGCTCTCATATTCTCTATACCCATGGACTGAAACTCAGACCCAACAGCAAAAGTCACCTGCACACAACAGCCTCCAGCTGGGGCTCTGAGCATTACATTACACACACCAAAGATAAAATAAATCCCTGCACTGCTTACTCCCAGTGTGGAATCCACACTACTGGATTTCAATCAGCATTCTGGAGAAGCATCCCCAGTTCATGTTAATTTGGCCCAGGTGCATAGCCTCAGTCAGTAGAGCTGCTAGGTGTTTCACTTCGCAGCAGGCTGCCAGCATCAGCACTGCAGGGGCTGTGTCTGGCTGAGAGCTCAGCCCTGGAGGCTGCCACAGCTTAGAAGCAGCAGGATTAGTGTTATCCATGTGCTGATTGTTCACTCGAAGCACATGAACAGCTGGTGGCTGCACGGAAAGCCTGCTGGTGACCAAGGCCTTGCCATTAGCTCAGCTTTTTCTAGTCATTCACTTAAACCAGCAGGGTTTGCTCTGTTCCACTCCCTCCTCCCGGAGAGCCAGATTTATCTCATTCCTTGCAGTATTTATCCTCTAGCTGAGAGAGGAAGTGACCTCTTCCTCCTTCACCTTTTCCACAGCCATTCACTGGTAAAGCCCTAATGCTCCTCTTGCAGCCAGCCCAGGGAGTGAGACACAATGACCTCCCTGTGGCAGATTCCTGCATGGATTTCTCCCGTTTTACTACCACCCTACAGGGACTACAGCACCATTTTGCCATCAGCTTGTATTTCAAGACCAAACTTCTCCCAAGTTTCCTTTCCTCACAAGCAGTTAGAGCTTTCATTTTTTCTTGGTGAACTAACACAGCTGGCATTGCACTGATAGCTTTTAATAACTTTTAAAACAAATAAATAACTTCCATGGGCCACAAATCTGGGCCACTGGCATCAAAACATCGGAGAGCAAAACCTAAAACCAGGGCTGCCTTCCTTTTCCATTATTTAACAGCACACTCCAGACCTACAAAACAGCACATCGGTATTAACTAATGCATCCTCCCAGGTTCCTGCAGGTATGGGAAGATAGCAATATTTTAAAGACAAAAAGAGTGAAGCTAAGAGTGATTTATTTACTCACAGTCACGCAGAGTCTAAACGGGAGCTGGAAAAAACCACCTGGTGGCCCACACACT
Organism: Horornis vulcanius; assembly: GCA_013401035.1. Classification (NCBI taxonomy): domain Eukaryota; kingdom Metazoa; phylum Chordata; class Aves; order Passeriformes; family Scotocercidae; genus Horornis; species Horornis vulcanius. Next base: position 9,820 of record VZUA01068694.1, read on the forward strand.
TGGTTATGCTGAAACCTCTTGGCAAGAGCACTTGCACACTGTATTTTCCTAAGACATACCTAATTACTGCTGCATACATACAGACTTCTCTGGTCTACGCTTAACAGCTCAGAGAGTTTCTCCTGGGTTATTTTTATTTCACAAAGAGGTTCCTGAGTATCCAATGACTAGAAAAAGAACAGAATCAATTCAATACTTATCATATTTTATATCCAGTTCCATTATTATGAAGTGTGCTTAAATAAACAGAAAACAGTACAAGTAACTGGCACAAAATTATAGAAAATTAGGTTCTACCTACAAAAGTGGCTGCTGTTTTAAGAAGCATCTAGAGATGAGAAGATGAACTTAAATGAACTTGGAAGAGAACTTAAAATCCACTATACAGAAAACAGCCACAAGGACTGAGAATAAAAGGAGGCAATATTAAGACCATTGCTCACACGGGTACTTGAATCACAATTAAAATGCTATTAATCAGTACTTCAATCTGCTTTCTTACTGGGAAAAAAAATCCCAATTTCGTTTCCCAATCATGATGACTCTTGATTAAAACAAGCAAGCATTCCTAAGCAATTCCATCAGAGTACCTCTTACCCAAGGGAAGAGAAAGGGACACAACACCCAAAGCCTGAAAAGCAATCCTCACCAAACAGCAGACACCAGTTCAGAAACTTTTCATATCTCTAAAAGGCAAAAGCCAACACAACAATCCTGGTTTGTGGCAGTCTGGGAATAGATGTAAGCAAAGGAAATACTGACAGGTTCGGAAGGCTGAAGTACTGTTGGAGCTGAGGTCTAAGCTGAGGCACAGGCAGACCAGTCTCAGGCCATCTCTGCTGCTGTTTGTGCTGTGTCTGTCCTACATAGAAATAACTGCAGCNCAGAAAACAGTACAAGTAACTGGCACAAAATTATAGAAAATTAGGTTCTACCTACAAAAGTGGCTGCTGTTTTAAGAAGCATCTAGAGATGAGAAGATGAACTTAAATGAACTTGGAAGAGAACTTAAAATCCACTATACAGAAAACAGCCACAAGGACTGAGAATAAAAGGAGGCAATATTAAGACCATTGCTCACACGGGTACTTGAATCACAATTAAAATGCTATTAATCAGTACTTCAATCTGCTTTCTTACTGGGAAAAAAAATCCCAATTTCGTTTCCCAATCATGATGACTCTTGATTAAAACAAGCAAGCATTCCTAAGCAATTCCATCAGAGTACCTCTTACCCAAGGGAAGAGAAAGGGACACAACACCCAAAGCCTGAAAAGCAATCCTCACCAAACAGCAGACACCAGTTCAGAAACTTTTCATATCTCTAAAAGGCAAAAGCCAACACAACAATCCTGGTTTGTGGCAGTCTGGGAATAGATGTAAGCAAAGGAAATACTGACAGGTTCGGAAGGCTGAAGTACTGTTGGAGCTGAGGTCTAAGCTGAGGCACAGGCAGACCAGTCTCAGGCCATCTCTGCTGCTGTTTGTGCTGTGTCTGTCCTACATAGAAATAACTGCAGCTTCGCACGCTCCAGCCCCTTCCAGATCCCCCAGAAGCTTGGGGGCCAGTGGGGTGTGCACTTGTGGTTTGGTATTGTTTTTTTTTTTTTTTCTCCACAGCAATTAAAAACATTCTTATAATTGGTCATGTATTTGCTCCTTCCAACCCAAACTTGGCAGGCAGAGATTTTGTAAAGCTTTCTGGAACAGGCTGCAGATAACCTGCCACAGAATTTGTGCGCTCTCTGTGATGGGTTTCAAAAGAAGCCTTTATTAGAACTCAGACATGTTTACTTCCTTGCAACGAGCACTGTCATTCCAATTCTTGTAATTAAATCCACAATTTTGACAGCTGAAACTGTAGAAATAATTGCACTGTTAGTCAAAATAAGTTGTTACTGTTCAGACTCTTGCCAAGAATGCTTTAAAAGCTTGTACTTTGTGTTTCAAGTAAATCTGAACTGAATCTTCATCCATTCCACCTCACTTCCTTTCTGGAGCAAAGATGTTAAAATCTTTCCTTTTACTGTGCAACCATCCAGTCCTGCGCAAGATTTTCTGCCAGACTACTGCTACTATCCATATAACATAAATATTACACAACACTCTTGTGCTGAGCAGTGTCACACACATGACGCACTTTATGTAATCCTGTCTCTCTTGCCCGTAAGTTCTTCTCCCACACATGAAAAAAAAGGTGGAAGTCAGCCAGTTTCTCAGAAATTTTAAAGAACTTTTTTACACCAAATACACCTATTGTACCAGTATTACATAGGAGCCATCCACAACATTACTTCTTTTATGAGACAAGAAGCCAACACTATTAAGCACTAAAAAGGCTTTCCAACCACTTTTATTTTTCAGCCAATGATTAGAGAATGCCAGCACAACTCCAGCCATAAAGGAAGAAATGTCATCTCCAACAAGCAGGTAGCAGAAGCACCACAGTGGAAAATAAAAAGCTTTACAATAAAATTTTGCCTTCAAAAGCTGACTGTGCATTCAGAAGTGTTTAAAGCAGAACAAGGCAGCTCATAAAACCCAGCACCTGAGATAGGCAGCCTGAAGTTTGCTTCCTGCACCAGGAACAAGAGGCTCAGGCAGCAGCTACTCCACACAGGTCTCCCCTTATTACTCCAAGCAGGTGAGATCAAAAAACCTATTTCCAACAGTGCAGGATCTGGGATGAGCACCCAGAAGGCCCAGTGAACACATGGAGCAGCTGGAACAAAGGCAGGAAGCCACCTCTCACATCCCTAATGAGATTATGGGATGGTTTAACAACACGTCATTTACAGATGGAGGCCGTTTGCAAAATGCCTTCTGCCCAATGCAGTGCCTAGCAAGCAAACATTCTTATCCAGGAGAACAGGACTGACCAGCAACAAAAACAGCATTGTTTTTGGAAAAGCTAAAAAAAAAAAGGTAAAAAAAACCCCAAACATGCTAGGTAACAAAAAGCCTTGAATACTCTGGTTTGCAGCGCATAAAAGAAACAGATATAAAAATTCACTGGCTACATACAGAATTTCAGTCACATTTGGATTTAATTCAGTGTATTCTACAAAGAACTTCTATCAAAAGCACCAGAAAAGAGTTTTGTGTACCTTAAAACATAAAATTCCAGGTTATAATAAAATTCCCTCAGCGGCAAAAACGGTTTTTACCTTTTACTTCCTGGGAACAACATACATCCATTACAAATCCATGCGACTAAAAAAGCACTGAAGATATCTAACAGCCAGCTACCTTCTTCAAAATTAAATCGCAGTTGAGCACAAAATAAATTAAAAACATCTATAAAACAGCTTAGAATTCATTGGTGTGATCAAAAACTGGCACAGCATGTGACAATGCTCAGAATCCTTGTCTCTTCAGAATTTGTGCATGTTACTTCCCATAATACTGAACAGACGTACCGATTTATTTAATAATTTCCCTAGTCACGTAGTTTATTTGTTCCTCACAACCAAATCTCCAGGACCGAGCTGTGCCTCTCCAGAGGCATCCTATAAAAGAAGAAGCTGCACTTGAGACTTTGGTCGCACAGAAGTTTGGAATGGTTTGACTCTGTCTGCACTTCAAAGAGGATTACAACATGCTCAAAAATTCCTTGACCTGCAAAGAGAAACAAATATTGTCAATCACACTAAGTGTTTATCAGCAGAAATAGGCAGTGAGTATATTTACCTCTTCTCTGCTTTATGCTTTACTACAACCTAAGGAAACAGGGAAAAAGAAGCTCTGGCTCAGCCATGCCATTACCTGTCCATCAAGAACACCTCCAGACGTGGTACCTGTAATTTAGCAGATGCAGGGAGAGACAGGATGGAATTATGCTCACCTCTCCTGTGGTGCTGAACTACAGTCCTCTGTCACAAAGGACTGCATTACAAGCAGGTGTCACCCAAACAGGAGGAGGATAATGGCCACCTCAAAAGAGCTGTCATTTGGAAACCACGGAGTCACGCCCACTGCCTTCACACCAGCCGGATTTAATGCTGGTCAACAACCCAGAGCACCAAGTCAGGATGCCCCTTGGAATCTGAGGCTGGCAAAGAAATAATGAAGCAATACCTACCAAAACCACACTGCTTGGGGAAAATGCAATACTGGAGATCAATGCCAGGCTCACAGCTCTGGACCTTAAGTTTCAGGAACATCCTAGGAACTAGGCTGTCATGCAGCCTGAACTAGGAGCATTTTCCTCTGTCCACTCAAGCCAGGCAACTCCACAGAAAGGAACCATTCTCTAGAGGACACAATGCTATTGTTTTGGCAAAGGCTCTCCTACACAGAGCCCATCTGTAAACATTTTGTCCAAATTCTTGATGTGAAATGGAAACAGACCTTGGATCACTCTCTCCCAACTGTGACCCTCCCCTTCCCAGGTCAGGGCTCAAAGAGGTGGGAAAAAAAAAAGAAGAGGTCAAATCCCTTCCTGTAGAGAAGGGAACATATAACTGTGCCAAAAATAACTTTAAAGGCACCACAAGAAAGTCACCCTCTACTTCAGAGAGTAGCACCAGTAATCCTGCACGGAGAACCCTGTCAGGATTTACACACCAGGCACAGTTTCAGGATGAGCATCACAACAGAGCTAAGAAGAAAGGACACAGGGTCTGGGTGCCCACGCAGCACACGCCAAAGCCCAGTGTACCCAGCCTCATCAAGTGTACCTCTTCCCTGGCTCCATTTAGGAAATGCCACAAAATAGGGCCAACATGGCATAGGCTGTTCCCAGATAACCTGACAGCTACCCTGGAATAAACTCCTCCAAAATCCGTACTGAGTTGCCCGAGCTTGGCCTCATCTCATCTTGTGCAGATGGGAAGCACGCTCCCTCCACAGCTGCCATCATCCATTCCATAGATTAACAAACTCAGTCAGGAAGACTGGTTTTAATCAGGTGAACACTCCACCCCTGGGTGGACCAATGGAGATCAAAGGACAAAGCTGCTTTTCTCATGAAGGAACACTTTATTTCTGAAGAATGGAAAAATGTGCAAACCACTGCTGAGGTCTGTAAGTCATTGCAGCTACTCTGATCAAAGTCAAATTGCCCTTGCTTGAATCCCACTGGGATTCAAGTACCGAACACCTGAGCAGTTAAATGATAAAGGTTTGGCCTAGCTTTAAAATATGTATTGCCATAGGCTGTAAAAATGTTCATTACCTGAATGGAACCCTGTGACTTACATATTTTAGAAGGTTGATTATAGTGTACTTCTAGAGCAACATGAATCATCAGTTTGTACTGCTTGTGAAGTTTTACCTTCTCGATCATGTGATCATATCTGTCCATTTTGCCTTTGAAGTCTTCGTTAACATCGAGCGTTAAAATCGGAATTTCCTGTAGATAGTCAAAATCTGTTCTGTATTGGGGGAGGAACAAAGCAAATATTAGTAGCTGGAAATAAAGGAGACAGCATTCAAATAATCCCTGTCAGCATTTTCATTGTTAAGAATACCACAAAAAGAACTGCATCTATAAATTACAGCCAGGAATTCTGAATTTACAGTGTGGCTCCTGGGATACATCAGTGATTCCCATTCTGCTCCCCCAGCACCTAACTGAGTAACAGTACACTGTGTATTAAAGAGTTCAGCTGAAGCCTCTGCTGCTCAGAGCTCTGTGCGAAGAGAGCTTGGAGCACACGGCACATCCAAGCAATAATGCAGGTGCTGGAAAGACACTGCTACTAACAAAACGCTGATCGAAATGTGCTTGCAGTTTAGATTTACAGATCATAAGAAAAGCTGAAGTTTCCCTGGTGCAAAAAGCACCACAGAACAGCCTTACAAAGATTTATCCATCCTCAAGGAACCACTCAACAAACCCTACCGCAGTGTCCTGTGCTGGAGCCAACTTTCATGTTTGTAGTGAAGCTTCTCCAGATATTCAATGGGGATTTCCTGCTCTTCATCTCTTCCACGCAAGTAAATCCTATTCAAGCATTTCTAAACGCAAAGGATAGTAAATGAAAATAAATAAATTGCTGTATTGCACGCCAAGAGCACAGAAACATCCATTTGACATCACAGACAAGCATTTCAAAATTTTGTTGAATTTGAAAACCATGTTTCTGGCTCTTAGCAACTGTTTTCTCCAACATTTGAAATCATTTGCTCCCAGCCTGAGCACACCTAAAGCCTCAACAACAAGCCAAAATTGTTTAAGTGTTGTACTTTGTAATTTAAATATACGTTCTTTTCTTAACTAGAAAAACAGCATGCCCTCAGAATTACTCCAGTGTGTTACATTTCAGAGTTTTTTTTTTACAACCATAACAAAACTGAAGGCATGGAAGCTGGCAGCAAGGAAATATGGAAGTGATCTGTAAGTTCATTACAGCTCTTTTAATCCCAAGTTTTTTTCTTGTTCAAGCAAGTTTCATACTCAAGAGATATAATTCTGTTCTCCCCTTTTAAGCAAACATTAAATGTCCCAAGATCAAAGCAAGGTCATAAGGCCTCGCATACAGGGCATGCTTTCACCTGGCTTAGCTCCAGTGCCCCAGGTGTAGGGGCTTTACAGACCACCCCCACATCAGCCCTACCAGTACAGTAGAGTGTTGCACCTACTCCCCCTACAGCCATATTCCTGATGTAACAGCTATTCCTAGAGATATTTCGTACTTTTCTGGAGGCACTTACTTTATTTCAGCAGTATTTTCTGGTTTACTGTTCTCATGCATTGCATTTTTAAAAAGAGAAAATTATTACCATCACAGTTGACTTTAACACACACAGTCTACATTTGAAAGAACATTTTAAGTCCTTCCAGACCTAGTCACAGCTCAAGTACTGCAGCCTTCAGGGGAACAGCGCAGCCTGAGCTGAGCACTAATGATGAGGGGCAAGGCCCAGAACACAGACTTGGTTTTGGTGCCATCACATTCCCATCCCTCACCTCAGGACTGGCTCGAAGATAAATGATCCCATCCAGCGCCAGCCTCGAGCCAAACTGTTTATTCACCCAGTCGTGCCAGTCCTGGTAAATCGTCCACTCAGTCTCGTTCATGCAGTCAGACTCGTATAAATTAGCAGCAAAGATGTACCTGTGGACATTAAACTGATGGAAACAAAAATTCTCTTGCACACGGGACTCCTTTGGTTTGCCTCAAGTACAGTAACTAGAGGAGAAGCCGAGTGGTGACACTGCAGCATCTCTGACAATCTCCTGGAGTGGAATTAAACAGCTGGTATTCTCCTCCTGGAGCTGTGTGCATGATGACCACCAAAATTTGCAGCTCAAGTGTGTAGGAAGAACCCACAAAACACAGCTGGCTTGTACGCTGGGTGATTTATTTACAAAAAAATTAAAACACATTATTTTTTGCTATGTATCACAACAGGTAGAACACCTAAGGATTATGGGATGGGACTCAGTCTCACCTTCTGAATCCAGAAAAGCAGGATATTTAGACATCTTTTGGTTGGCCATAAGCTAAAACACAAGAAGTTCCACC
>VZUA01068695.1:0-13258 GCA_013401035.1 Horornis vulcanius
AAAAAACCACAAAAAACCAAAAACTAGAGAAGCAATTTTACTAAATGACACTACACCACAACTGAACAGATTACAGCTCTTGAATTTTTCCAGTGCCTCAGCTATGTTTTTACATTTTATAAAGCCATCCTGTATGTGCTTTGCATTAAAAATGTATTTATTACTCACATTGGTATATATATGTTCTGAATTTAACAATTTACTCCTCAGACCAAAATGATTCAAAACATCAAGGTAGCACTAGCACAAGATGGTATGGGATCAAGAGTTTCTCTCTTTTTACATATTTGGCTTTCCACTTCAAAAAAGGTCTGATCAACTTCATTTATAACATGTGTTTAATTAGACATCTTCAGAACAGATTCAAGAATCCTTTATATGGACCAGAACTTTCAAAATACCAAACGATTCATTTATTTATTTTTAAGCTTTTCAGGTTTTCTTTCAGAATGACTACAGTTATGCAAGAACACACACACAAATATTCTACTCTTTCTGTTGCACCATAAAATCCAACGTGTCTCACTGATGCGAAGAGCAAGCTTTTACAATTACACTTCTTTAAAAACCAGAGGGCTTTTTTTAAATTGCTTTTAGCGCCTACAAAGTACTTTAAATTAAATTACTGTAATTTTACAACCACGATCACCACTACCCTGGAGTAGTGCTGAGGAGCACTAATTCAGAGGGCACATTTAATCCCCTGCTTTTATCAACAGAATTTAGTGATGAGATGTCCACTCACAGTACTTTGGTACCAGCTTTGAAGTCTTAAAACCAAAACCAGCTGCTGCAGCCAGCCCCAAGCCCAACAAAGCAGCCTTCATCTGTTTATACTATCATTGCCTCTGGAAAGATTGGCAGACAGTGCTTCTAGTGATAGATGCCTACTGAAACCTGATCAAGGCTTGGGTTATTTTCCTCCATCCAGCAATGCTGCAATTCTAGACAGGCAATGAACCCCAAGATCTCCATTAGGACGAGAGAAGCAACGAAAGCTCCGATCCCACTGTCATCCCGAACATTAACAAATTGTCTATCTCATCAACTCTGTGCAAAATCCACAATTACTTCCATGTGGTTCCCAGACACTGGCCAATCAAGTTTCGTAACACAAATACATGCAACGTGATCTGGTGCATCAAAAAGGGAAGCTTCAATCCCAATGTTAACATGAACTGTAAGGTGACATCAAGTCCACGCAGAGCTAAACATGAAGGCTCAAAGGACAAAATTACCATCTTCTACTGACACCTCCTGCTCCAGTGTTGCAGGGTCATCAGCTGTCTCAACAAAAAATCCTGAGGTCAACCCTGACAGGTCAGGAGATAGAAGGACCTACCCTCCATCAGAGATGGAGTATGACAGAGGTTTCCAACAATTATTATTAACTCTCCAATCCTCCTGCTCCCCTGTTTTAGACCCCATCCCACAGCTGTGTGTCCTGACAGCTTTTATTGTCACCTACAGGCTCAGCCCAAGGTCAGAGCATTGAAACCAGAGAACTGCTTGAGAAATCAACCTAATTTGCTTGCACATCTGCTGCTTTCTTCTCTAGAAGAACCAAAACAAACATACCTGGGCAGCCTGGTCCCCAATGTCTGGCAAGCCAGCATCTGACAGCCGTCCCCGGTACAGTGTCCCAGTGCCCTGGTGCTGCTCTTCCCCATTGCTCTCTGCTTCAGAGGTCTCTGGCTGAGCAACCTCCACCTCCATCGGGCTGCAGTGCCCGTTCCCGTGCTCTGAGCCCAGCTTCTCCTTGCTGTCCTTGCTGCCTGGTGTCCTGGTGATGACCCCAAACTTCCTGGTCCTTTTCCCATTTTGAGCAGCTCTGTCTCCGGGCTCGGGGCTGGGCTTGGCTTTGGGGTCGCAGCTGTTGCTGTTGTTGCCGTTGGAGGGAGGCAGAGGGGCTTTGCGCTTGATGCGGCGCAACATGATCAGGTAGACAAAGCCGCCATTCCAGCACTGCTCAGCCAGGTAACTGCAAGGAAAGAGATGCATGAGCACCACCGACCACTCGCCCTGCAGTGCCACATCCCACCCCGGCACTACAATCCGCTGTGCCCCATGATGTTCATGCACTGTCTCAGCCTGCTGATTACCTGGTGCGTGGACATGTTAGCGTAACTCGAGACATTGGCACTCTCTTTCCTCAGTATCAGAAGAAAATATCAGGAATAATTACCAGCCCTACTAGCCACCCAGGCTGATCCCACCACAGCATAACACGACAGCTGGTAAATGCCACCAGATCACATGTCCTGACCTCCATATATGCAGCGCAGCAATATGTAAAGGTGGAGTAAGGAAAGCAGAGCAGAGAATGTTTCCAACAGAGTATTAAAATAAAGAAATATTTTCTAAAAGAAATTGAAAATCAGGCAGGATTCATTTGTACAGAGGTCCATAGAGCATCTGCATCTGAAATGAGCTTCCTTAGTGAAACTAATGTTCTGCTTCAGCATACATACATGCCACTGGGATGTGGCAACTGGGAAAACGTGTATCAGCCACTAGGGTAAGCAGACACAGCACCAGTGGCCCCAGAACAGCAAAGCACAGCACTAGAAGGCATCCCAGCTGCTTTACAGGGACATGGAAATCAGGTGGGTTTCCTTCATAGCAAGTATATTCCAATCAAAACACGGGCCAAGTCATCTCAGTTGCGCAAGGAGCAGCCCCCAGGTTCTCCTACCAGACCAAAACATCACCTCCCCTCCCAAAGTCTCTGGATGTGCCTTGGAGGAATTAATATTTCTGCTTCAAACAAAGCCTCTGTGACCTTACAGAAACTGCCCCCACTGATGCAAAAGGGGAATCTAACTTCATGCTTCTTTTAGGAAAGGATATACCTCAACCCAAATTCTTGAAATATTTGGGTTCTGAGCCAAGGGTGTAACCAACTAAGAGTACAAACAAGCTAGAATTTGTATGTAGCAGGTTTGTATGTGCCACTTCACACTAATTTAGGCCCCAAAACTATATTGCCTTTCTCACTAATGAAGGTAGGATGAGTTTCCCAGAGCATCAAATAAGCCTCTGCCGCAACTTCAATGAAATGAACTCTTCCCTACTATGGAGCAGTTGCTGAACCTACAGCTTTTAGAGGAGAAGAGAAACTAGGTGTGGAGTTGAACCACAGATCGTAAGAGAAAATAGCACAGCACTTGTGCTTGAGAGAGGAGGAACCACTCAGGAGTTTGCCACCAAGTTTTTTCCCGCCCTGCTTGTAGGCTAATTTTCCATTTCCCTTTGTTAAAAATTGTTTGGCCATAAAATAAATCCTTTAAACATAATCCTGCACAGAGGTGACATAATGGCAAAACAAGAAAAGCAGCTATGATAACCCCTGAAGCAAAGGAGTGAGGAAAGCACTCTCAACTGCTCAAAATAAGCCAGACCAGCCTGGCAGTGGCTGAAAGTAATATGATGGGTGTGTGTTTCTGTCCAGGGACAAGAGCTGGTATTTTCACTCCACTTCTTCCAAAAGCTTCAATATCCCCCACAGACAACACCGGCATTCAAATCACTTATATTTAATTAGGAAGACTGATGTTCAAATGAATACCACAACAAAATAACCTTAAAAGCAGCCCTGGAGCCACAGACAAGTATGCTTACTGTGCCAAAGTTCCCAATGAATATAAATCAAACTCTTAACTCCCTGGACAGCCCTTTAACTCCCTGGACAGCCCTCTCAGTTTTCAGCAGGCAATCCTTTTTTTCCTACCCCAGACATAAAGAATATTTAAATAAAGCCCTAAACCCATCTTTTTGCAAACAGCTGAAAGCAGGCAGCCAACAAGCTCTGGCAGTTGAGAAATCTCTGCAGCAAAGGTCAACTGTCTGGGTGGCCACAAGGTGACACTTGGCTCTGGGAGACATATGAAGTTGGCAGGACCTGAAGGGTTAGTGTAGCAAAAAAAAAACCCTGAGCTAACATGGAAGTATTTTTGATTATCAAGTTAAAAGAAGAATTCTTTTAATCAACTGAAAAGGGGCAGTTCTGTTCCAGAAACAATATGGGTTGCCTGTTTTTCACATTTATCTTTCAACTCAAATTTCAAGGCAGCCAGTAAAGTTGATTAAAATTCATTACTTTTGCTTGCAGCAACACCACTGCACTCTGATCCATCACACATAAGCCTGATAGCACTGCTTCTACTGGCACATGGAAACAGGAAAGCAGTTCCTCTTCCCATAGTCTTGTGGCTTATGTGGGTGCTGCCCACCCTATCTTTACGCAGGGTCAACTCTGCCTGAGTTGTTTCTGTGCAGGTGCATTTATATGGGGCTTTTTGAAACATCAGTCTCTGAACTAATTACTGATGTATTTTTTAGTGCCAGCAACCAAGTGCGTGCATATCAACTACTTGATTTAGGAAGTGCATGGAACAAGAGGGAACTTAGCATATGTCCAAATAAAGTAATTCTAGAGAGGTAAAAATAATTTACTATTTCACCTCCATTCATGGCCCATTTATTCTGTTCATAAAATGTAAAGCTGTAAAGAAAAAAGGGAGGTTTTTTCCTATCCACTCTTCATACACAATCATCCCTCCAGTCTGGAACAGAGTTACAGCAAGTGGTTATAGATGCAGCTGCACTGAAGTCAGCAGAGCTGTGCTGATTTACTCCATATGTTGAGATGGCCTGCGTGTTCCAGGCATGCAGCCTGTAGTAACTCACAGGCTTATGTCTTCTTGAGTACTTCTCAGCAGTTCGAAGAACACAGTAAGTTTCCATGAAGAAAAAAAAAGTATTCTCTGGGTCAGTAAGCAATTACCTTTGCATGGCAGCAAGTCACTGCATACAGTGGATCATGTCACGTACTTCCAGAAAGGCTAAGTCCTGCTGGGACCACTGATGCAGTAAGTGGCATCATTATCTCAGGAGTTTGTTTCAAACCAAAGACCAGGACAACCAGCACTGACAGAACACAAAACTCATACCACAAGTGAGGAGATAAGTTGAAAATAATATACTAAGAAATTATGGTCGTTTTATCGTATTACCCTTCCAAGATAGGCATGATAACCAAGGAGCCTGAGCCACCTGCAATTTCTGCTAAGTACATGCCAGCTACTTAGCTGGCTTCCTTTTCCTTTGCCATTTCTTTCCTGTTTGAGTAAAAGAAAAAAAAAAAACACCAGGGGACTATAGCAAGCTCTCAACACTGTACAAAGAACAGGTAAGGTTGTATTAAATCAGTGAGAACCTTGAGACTTAAAATTGTTTTCTATCAATCCAGGAGCATCCCATGCCAGAAGGGAGTAGTGGGATAGACTCAGTAAAATGTAATTATACAGTCTCTGGACAGCAGAATACTGCAAAAAGATACATAGGATCTCAAATCCCTCTTCTCAAGGGGTTTAATGTGTGCAATGCAGTTATTTTTTTCTTTTCTTTTTCTTTTTCTTTTTTTTAAGATTTGGTCCCTGTAGAGCACTTGCAGAGATCTTAGCAATCAATACACCAACAGTGTCTCAGGCAGGGCAGGATCAGAGCTGATGAGCATATGCAGCAGCTCTCAGCATAGATGTGGGGAATCAGCTGCAACCTTCCAATTGTCACTCAGTTTGATCACAGACCTCAGCTTGGATNACAGTCTCTGGACAGCAGAATACTGCAAAAAGATACATAGGATCTCAAATCCCTCTTCTCAAGGGGTTTAATGTGTGCAATGCAGTTATTTTTTTCTTTTCTTTTTCTTTTTCTTTTTTTTAAGATTTGGTCCCTGTAGAGCACTTGCAGAGATCTTAGCAATCAATACACCAACAGTGTCTCAGGCAGGGCAGGATCAGAGCTGATGAGCATATGCAGCAGCTCTCAGCATAGATGTGGGGAATCAGCTGCAACCTTCCAATTGTCACTCAGTTTGATCACAGACCTCAGCTTGGATGGAGAAGGTGTGTGGACAAAAAAAATTCCCTAATTCAGCTTTATCTAAATCCACATTTTCTGTATTTTCCAATCTTTGCAAGGTAGTATCAAATCTCCCTGACACAGCTGTGAGTCCCCTCGGACACTGCAGCATCATCTCCACAAACAGAATCTAAAAAAAAAAAAAAATCACTGAAATACAGGCTTGGAAACGTTTCCTACTGGCATGCTCAGAAAGAAGGACCACCCAGGTGCTCCTGCTGCTTTGATCTCACCCTGGCACCAGTGCTGATAAAACCCCAGCCAATATAATACATAACCCTTAAGCAGTGGGAAAGACTTGTTCTTTTCTGTAGTAGAGAAACCATGAAAATGTTGACAATCCTTAAAACCAGAGGAAAATTGTCTTACACTTGAAACAGAGCTGGAAAGTTACCTCTTGCAAAACTCAAGCACAGGCTGGAAAATGCAACCTGTAGCTGGTATCAAGGGACATTTAATGTCTTTTGTGTATCACAGTTATAAAGGCAGAAACACACGTTCACTTCCTTGGGAGACTATTTTGAGTTATTCAGCCAAATCCCATTTCTCCCCTACACAGCTGAACTAACTGCTGTGATCATAAAGACTGATAAACTCACTGAGTTTATTCCAACTTCCTTGGCACACAGGTGAAGCGTCAGATTCGGAAATAGTGTCTTAGACTAAGACAGTAATTTTGTCCTTTTTTTACACACACACACCCATATATATATTTGAGTGTGTGCATCTATAAATATAAAGGTTTACTGACTTGACAAGAGCATGCTGTGACAAGCTCTCTGTCACATCCTATCTTGCTTGAACAAATACAGACAGCCACACTGAGCCATGGAAAAAATCAAGGCAGATCCAGCAGCTGTAAGAAAGCATCTGGATCCACTTTAGGGTCAGAAATATTGAAGTATGTTTATTTTACACTAATAATACTATTTAGCATTTCTCCAGAAACCTTCATCCTGACAGATCAGAAACTGCTTTGGAAATGATACAGACAGAGCATCACCGACATCTCGCCAGCCGGCCCATTGTGCAGTTCACCAAGACACAGAGCAGAAACCTCAGTCGAGACAACCACCTTCAGAGCCCCTGCCTAGCCCTCCTGGGATCTATAATGTCCTTTGCAGGACAGACAGACCACTAATTTTTATGCTCTTCTCTGAAGGACTTCAGCATGGTAAAATGTCTTGAAACTCAATCTTCTTGAGGCTGGAAGGATGAAGGGCAGTGCAGATCCTCTAGCCCCAAGGGGGATTTTAAAAGCTAAACTAAACATTTCTCCATGACACCTGCAAATGAGCTAACTTGCTTTTCAGGTATGGCAAATTAATGACTAACAGATAGTGACTGATGGATCCTGGTGAAACCCTCACCTCACTGCCATCACTGTGCCAGAACATCCATCACACTAAGGACTGATTTTGGCAAGCACCAATGGGAATTTTCCACAGATTGCCAGGTGTTCAGCCAGGAGTCAAGCCTGCCTTAATGTCTGCAGGCAAAAGGGAACATCAACCTACAAAGACCAGGGCAACTTTGCTGCATCCAAGCTTGCAGGAGGTTTCACCTCCTGACAGCTGCAAAGACCCCTAATGACCAGCCATCTCATCCACCTCCTTGGACAATTAAGCTCTCCAGCCCTAATTTATCTTAGCAAAAAGCAATGGTGTTGGTAAAGCTGGCTATTACTTCAACATAGTCTTGGGCACAGAGCTGAAGCACACCAGGAATGAGCTTGATCTCATCACCAACAAGCCCTTTCCTGCCCCAGGCACTGCATGCAGTGGCACACATAAGGGACACAATGTTCTCTGCCTCCCTTCATAAACTTGAGAAAAGGCAGAAAGGGCAAAAAAGAAGTCAGTCATGGAGCTCAGCTACTAATCACACCCAGGGAGAGCATTCAAACAGCGCAGAAAAGACAGAAGGTGCTCCCATATCCCTTTTCAGAATGAGCAACTCTCAGCTTTTGGCCAGGACTAAGCAGCAACACCCCTAACTCCCACTGACGCCATGGCTCTCTACGGCACACTGTATTTTTCTCAGGACAGCCAAGTTGGCAGCTTCTGAAAAACAAAACTCTGAATCCAGTATTTTTGTCCATGGCATATTTTTCACAATTAAATTTATAGCAAAGAATGCAACTAGATATAGCAAAATCTTGAAGAAAAAGCAACTGGGGAAGTTACATTTCAAGGTATATTTGGTAAGGCTGGAAGGAGGCCTAGGGCAAGACTTCCTTGCACACTGTGAAAACCTGAACTCAGGAGTGGTGGAAAGGGAGTGGAGGGAGGATTGCTGCTGTACTTTTGTGGACTCTGTGCCTGCCTACAGCTTTTTCTGGAAGATGGAATTGTGACACAGGACCAAGACAAAGCCGGGTGAGATACCTCACTCCACCTGGTATCAATGCAATGATGTGGCTTTGAATTTGCGAAGACTGAATTCCTTTCCTCTTCCTGTGCTCCACATCCCTGACAGCACGCCAGGCAAGTCTTTCAATGGAATGATAGGGCCAACAACACGGCATCCTACAGAGTTGCTGTAATATCTGAGGTGGTGAAGCGACTGAATTTAAATACTGCAGTTTCACAATCACCTTACTTCTGGGATCAGCCTAAACCAAGCAGCACCACAGCTTTCCTCCCACCCCAAATCCTGCCTGCTCTGGTGCTGGCATAGTCATATGGGCAACAGTACAAATGAACTCAAGGAGGGAACCGGTCTAGCTTGAAAACAACCCAGCCACAGCAAACTTTTAAAAACTCAGTCCTCAAGATGAGGATTTTAAATCTCACTGACACCCTCATCTGGTCCCAGCGGTGCAGAGGCAGGGACAGGAGAAGAATGGCAGTGGCAGGGGACCACACTTCCATTCCCACCAACAGCCCTCACCTGCACAGGGCTGAGAGATTTGTGTGGCCACAGCCCGGGGCAAGGGAGTTGCGCACATTGTGCAGACAGGAGCAGGGTCTGGCTTTGGCTGCACGGCATTAGCACCTCCCATTTCTAAAATTCAAAGGACAGCCACCCTCTCCACACACAAGGAAGCCAAGTTATATCACATCCCCACCACAGGTGTGGAAAGAAGACAGGCTGGATCATTTCAATTGTGTTGGCACAGCACAAAATTCACAAACTTCTGCCATGTACCTTGCTGAGACGCTTCAAAAGCATATCCAGGACTTTGGGAGGGCAACAAGCAGAGCAGGGATCCCAAAATTACACTGCACACGAACAAAGGATGTGAATGGCCACACTGATCCCTCTCCACTCCCAGAACAAACAGCTGAACAGGATGACTTGAGGAGCTTTATAAATTCTCCACACCTGAGGATCCTCCAAAGCTGTGATGGACATCCTAAACCTAGCAGATTTTGTAACTGCAGGCATCATAAAATCCTTTGAGGTTTGCTGGTGTATGGCTGTGCTAGCAGCCAGAGCAGTGACGCTGCATTCAGACTGCAGAGATTTTGGACTCAAGCTTTACAGAGGTCCTGATCTTACTGAACATGCAACTCCCACATCCGCATTTACAAATCACAGTAGACAGGAACACATGGTGCTTTTTGGGTTTGGGCCCTAGAGACAGACTAATGGGTGTTAAGGTACCAAATTCTCTTTGTTCCTTGTTAGCGGCAGAGCATACAAACAGAAGTGGGCTAATCCAAAAACCATACTGGCTCCAATTTGTTAGTTCACAGGTCTGTTGCAAGCAGACATTTAGCTGGACATGCAGCCACGTTCACAAATACAACTTCCAGTTACAATATATTAAACAATTTAAAGTAGCTAGTTACCAGTTTAAAAATTACAAAAACCTTGGCTGTATCAGGCCAAAATGATACCAAGTTTCACATGGGGCATTATCACATGTGTTTACTGAGTGACCCAAGCTGTGTTACTGCTGCTCAGACATAGTCTCTCTCACCATGATGACTTCCTTCAGAATACAAGACCCTGAAAGCTCCAAACATTGTCCTGTGCAACTGCTCCCAATTTCCAATGCCCCCCAGCGCAACTGATGTTTCACTGAGCACTTAAAGAGGCAGGCTGAGTTCTACATCTCTTCTACCCTTTTAGCAAAAAAGGTATCGATGTCCCTTCCTCTGGAATCCCAGAGATGGACATGCTCTTTCCTGCATGACATTTTGTTCCTACCAAGGTGTAAGACTCACTCCATACAGAAAGTCTAAACAACATCTTATTTGCAAAACATGGAGCAGCACTATAGAACACTCTGAGCTGAAAGATCCCAACTTTCTGAGTTGGAAAGGATCCAACATGGATTCCCGAGTGCAGCTCCTGGTCCTGCACAGTACACAATCCCAAGAATCACACCATATGCCTGAAAGCAGTGTCCAAAATAAACCACCCAGCTGGAAAGCACACATGCCTCACATGAAGGAAGAGGGTCAAAAGCCATCCATGTGTGACCCATGTACAAAGTATCTCCAGTGTGTGATACTGCTGCCACTTCACCCTGAATTTTCAAATCTTGTCACTGTGTTTACACTTCACCACCCTATTTCCAGGGCTTCCTGCTTTCCTCCATGCTATTTTAGGATCACCCCTCTAAAACAACCTCCTTCTAAGCATCCAGCTCACATCCTTCCCTCTTCCTCCCAGCAAACCTTTTATCTAATTCTGCCCCCAGTTTCAAATCATACCAGGAAGCAGCGACAGACAGGAATAGATTTAACCAGCGAGAAATGGTTTGTACCCAAAATTGAATGAGAAGTTCAGCACAGACGATACTCTTTACCATAATCCATGATTTTTGCACAGACAGAGCTGCCAGGGAGGATGCCACAAAAATTTCCATGTGTAACTTTGACAACTCCCTGATGCCAAGCTTACTGGCGGGAGGGCTGCAAGACCATGGGGTCTGAATTTGCCCCCAGCTGGCGCTGCTACAGCAGCACAAGGAAGTGCTAGTGGTAGGTACGGGTTGTTTCTGGGAGGTGAGATCACCCCTTTGGAATAAAACTGCCTATTTTTCCCCATACAGAAATGCCCGAAAGGTAAGAGAACAAACACATCTCACTGAAATATCTTTTATTCCATCAGCAAAGTTTTACAATGGTACTTAAATAGGGGGAGAAATAAAAAATATGAAACAAAACCAAAATAACAATCTCTGCAACGTTGTTCTGGCAAATTACATTATTTAGGTTTTAACATTAGTTGTAATTCCCAACATACCTCTTTCCACTGAGAAGTGAAAGTTTGGATGTCTGCAAGCAGTGAAAATGAGAGCCAGAAAATTTAATCAAGACGATTTTACAGCAGGAAGCAGTATGCTGGGTTAGAAGAGACTTATTTCCAATGCTACTGCAGGCTCACTTGAGCTCCTGAGAGGAGCCCTATTAACAGAGAGAGGCCAGGCTTCAAATAACCCTGCAACTGCTGGGGGGCAGATAGGGAAGGAACAAATTCACAGCTCTCAGATTTATTTGAGGGGGCCAATTCTAGCAGCAAGGGCTACTCGTCAGAAGACTGCTTGGCTTTGAGCATTTTCCAGGATTCTTCCTAATACTGAAAATGGTAGCTACTTAAATCAACTGCTTCCTCCTTTCTGGGGGGAATAATGTCTGTCATTCAGCATCCCCAGATGCAATTTGACCAGAAAGCTCACAAAGCCAGAAACATGTATTTGAGATGAGAAATTCAGCTGTTCACTCACAGCAAAATGGAAAACCAGACCCTCCATCAGAGCAGGGGAAAAGTTGGAAAGTATGATCTGACAACACTGCAAGAAACCTTAACAGGTGGGAAAGAGCCTGAACTCATATAAATGTACCCCTACATACACTAATTTTTGTGACTTCAGGACAGCTAGACCCAAGAAAGAGGGGAAAAGTAGTGAATTTTCCACAAGTGGTGAGCCTCTCAACATGCCCAGCAATGCCGTCACTTCCCGCCATGATGTTTACAGGCTTCCCAGACTCAGCCCTCCCTACTAAGCCATCAGCGTTTCCTTTCACTTGCACCCACTCTTGCAAAGAATAATTTTGCCTTTCGAGGGCCATTGCCCGCAGGCATAGGAGGTTTATTTAGCTATTTAACATTGCTGTTTTGCTCTCTGTGGTGGGGACTGGTTGCACACACAGTAAATCCTGGGGATGAACTGCTTTCAGCTCTGACTATGGGCTTGCTGATCCGTGCTTCCCCTGCGTGCTGCGACAGGTTTCCAACCATAATAACCCTGCACAAAGCACCGTCTCTTGCTCAACAGTTTCTGTCAGTCACACCAAACCCTTTCTCTCTCCCACTGCCTAAACGCATCTTTGATATTCCTGCTGTTTGGTCAGAATAAAGGACTCGCCCTCTCTAAAACAAGCAAACTGTGCTGACACTCATTCAGTTCTACAATCCCCCGTGAGAACAAACATTTCCCAGGGAGCTGCCCAGTGACAGGGCTGAGGTTACTTGTCCCAAGGCAAGTGCACTGCTTTGGATTCAGGCAGATGCTCAGGATTCCCAGCCGGAGGCAGATCACCAGCAAAAGAGCAGCATCTACCAGGTCGCTGAGGCTGCCTGCTGAGGTGAAAAGTGCCCCCAGGATGTCACCTCCATCAACACTGCACATCCCTAAAACCAAATGCTCAAGTAAACTTAGGAACTATAGCACATCTCTGCAACAAAACAGCCTGAAAAGCAGCAATTGAACTATGCCAGATATACATGTGCCTATCTGCCTGTAGGGAGTTTGCCTCTTTAGATGGATCCTCACATAAACCAGCTTCTAATTACATTTCCACTTTCTGCTTTTACCACAGTGAGTTTGAACGAAGCCAAAAGGGAGAAAAATTGAGGAACACACATGGCAATAGCCATGAATATTTTCCAACTTTCACTTGGTTTTGCAACACAAAGACAGACATGCCCTCCTTGGAGGGCCCATGGATTAGAGCTTGCAGATGACTTCAACTTCCCAATAAATGCTTTGCATACAGTGGAGTTTCTGGATTTAATACAGATTTTGCAGACTGTTGTAATCACTCTTCCAGCTACAAAACACATAAGCATCCCTCTGGCAGGTCATGATGGGGACTAAAATCACAGCAACTACCTTGCGAGAGTCCTCACCAACACCCTTGGAAGTGAAGACATTTCAACAGTCAGAAGGGTGGATAGGATATTGCTTTCTGCAGCTATTCACATAACTGTTTTTGCCGGCATCAAATCAATCTTCTCCAGCTGTTTCTGCAGCCAAAATTCATCAGGATTTGCCACAAGTTGTACCTTCATTAGATGCTGCCAAATAAAACACAGGTGCAATTCAACTTGGAACATGACAGCAGAGTCTTCTTTTTTCTTTTTTTTTTCTTTT
>VZUA01068754.1:11556-55975 GCA_013401035.1 Horornis vulcanius
CCGCACCGCCCCGAGAGCGCCCTCCGCACCCCGGCCCCGGCTGGCGCCGCCGGTACGGCCCCGCTGCGGCAGCGAAATAGGTCAGGGGCAGCCCCGAGCCGGCCCGGCCGAGAGCGGGACCCGCCGGCAGCGGGGCGGGCAGCGCCGGCCCCCGCGGAGCAGCTCCCGGCCCCGGCAGTCATCCCTCCCAACGGCACTGCCGCTGCCCGGGAGTTGTCCTCCGTGTGGCCCAAAACTGCTTCAATCCCTGCCATCTACGGACTGGACGAAAGTTTCAGTGGCTGAACATCCCCGGTGCCGAGGTCAAGCCCGCGCACAGGACAGCGCAGGAGAGGAGCGGTGATGGTGAGGAAGGAGACAGTCCCAGCCTTCCTAAGTCTCCCCATTCCCACCGCAGAAAGCAGGATCTTGCCTCCAGTTCCACCATTTATCAAAACCTTCCTGTCCTTTGTGCAATCTATCAGGCCGAATACACCCTCCATAAATAGTATGGGTCCTCAACTGCAGGTGCTATTTTGGCTAAAGCATTAAACTAAATTACGTTTGTAATTTTTATTCCAATTGATACAAACGCACAGAGCTCTACATAGGTCTTTTTTTCCCCCCTCACTTTTATTAAAAGAATATTTCAGTTAAGATTCTCAACAAGTTTTCAGTTGTATTCTGCACCAGTGAGGCCTTAGGGGTTAATTTTATTAAAGACAAGAAACATTTGCCTTGTTCATTACTCATCCATTCACAAAATGTTCTTGTGCAAAAGGGAGAGATAACTAGAAGTATCTAGAGATTTCTCTTGGAATACGCCATTTCATCTCTTTTGTAAATAAAATTACCTCACTCTGGTATGTTTCTCCTCAAGCCATGTCCTCAGCCCAAGTTTCATACATCTTTTTAAAACCAATGATCATTGAACAGATGCTATTTTACCTTCCACAGGAGGGTTTCAAAAGGTCGTTGAGAATCTTAACTACTCATCACCCTAATTCTTCAAATAAGAAAACTTAACACGCCTGAAACTTAAAGGACTTTATCAAAGACACATGGGGATTGAGGGTCCTGCTATTTAAACACCATTTGGCAGCCTACCCATAAACAGAAGAAATACAGATAAAGCCATGAAGTCAAACCTCACACAGAATTCAGGCAAAATTCCTTCATTTTCCCTAGAGAATCCTGTTAAACTGGTCAGCTTAATACATCCAGATTCTCAAGTACTTTCCACATGTCCAGTCTTACACAGTTGATGCACAACATGCAAAAACTGCAAGACACAAGCTCAAACCAGAGAAAAAGGAACTATATAAAAATAGTATAATTTACCTAGGAAATGAGGGCTAGAGCTAGTTTCCACTGAGTAAATCCCTCAGTAATCATAAAAAGTCCAGATATAAGAGCAAGTCCTGAAACCACTGCAAAGTGCCTATGTATTTTTATTAACACAAACAAAATATTAGGCTTTCACCTTAAAAATTTACATCTCACTCCAGTTAACCTGGGAGTCAAGCACCTAAATTCAGTAATACCTTCTTGTATGCTTTGCCCTACAGGCTTATGTACCACTGGATTCTACAAATCCTGAAAGTCGCAGTGACAGACAATTAAACCAGTGAACAGTCCTTGCTGGAGTGGGACAAAAGCATGTTCCAGTAATCAGAGATTATTTTTACAGCAGCCATGTAAAATAATCATGACTTAATAACAACCCCAAGACAAAACTTCTTGTTTAAGTGCAAAGACTGCTATCTTGAAAAAGCATTCAGCTCAAAGGAATTAGTGACACCTGATGGGTGGAATTTTTCCAGCCTCTTTCAAAAATTCCTAGTCTCAAGTAGTCAAAAATTACTCCTACATCTAATCTACCTTTGATCACTGACAACCATATAACCAATTCTCAGAGCAGAAAGGTCCCCAAAACACCTGTTCCAGCCAGTCCCACCATTCCTCAGCCCACCAAAACCTTTCCAGATTCCTGTGACAATCTTCAGATCTACAGTGAAAGACCAAAGCCCCCAGTTCCAAGGAGCCACAGGGAGACAGGACAGAAAAGCATTGCCAGTGTCTCCACAGCAGCAAGGAATTTCTTCAATAAAAGTAGCATGAAGGGAGGGAATAAAAACAATCCCTACCAATCTGATCCAAAACTCTCCTGGCCCAAAATCCAGCAGCTGGTTTAATGCTGAGGTTATAAGGATACGACACAGAGTGCTTACAAGAATTTAATTCTGTGAAGAGCCCCAATACAATCAGACAACACCCTGTCAATCTCCACAGCCTCTGCAGAAGCCTGAAATGTCACTTTGCCGCCCAAAAACCCAGCCGAAAGCAAATGGCATCAAATTGGGAAAAATCCTTCCTAGCTCTGCAAGGGAAACTGCAAGAGCCCTGAATCACTGGATCATCCAGCCTGAATACAGTGCAAACAACAATTCAGGAACATTTCACTCCCCTGTACATACCTGTTTCCAGGTGTATACCAATGTTCAGGCTCCAGAGATCCATATCATACGCAATTTCCTATCTTTAGCAGCTTTCCTGCTTAGTTGCATAATCCCTTCCATGGAATTATTAATCAACTTTCTTTCAAAATCTATGGTTTCAGCATTGAAGAGGAAAAGGTGTAAATAAAATACTGCATTCACAGAAGCTTCTAAAGCTGCATCTTCACAGCCTAAATTCTTTTTCATTCTGTTTTTTTTTAGAGATAGAGGTATTTAAATATATATGTTGATATATAAAAACATATTTATTTTTATTAATGCATATGTTAAGTATATATATTTATCTTTGAGTGACCAAACTGATCTCGCCCTGAAGCTGGTTCTGCTTTGAGGGTTCTTTGAACCAGATCATCTCCAGGAATCCCTTCCAAATAAACTTATTTTGTCATCCTAATTAAGCAGATACTCATTTGACAGATCTGTATTTAGACCTAGGTTTTCTTGGAAAAGGTTCACTAAGGATATTAATATAAGAAAAGCAATATATAAGATATCTGCTGGAATAGCTTCCTTGGTAGCTCCAAGGCTAATTGCAGTCATTTGGAGGTGGTACTGGCTCCCAAAGGACCTGGAGATCGAGGTGCCTCAGCAGAGAAGTCCCGAGGGTGTCTGCTGCCCAGCCACTGCTAGAATTCAGTAACAAAACCAAACCAGCAGCTAAAATTTACCTACTACAGCAGCTCACAGGGATTAGAGTTCTCACAAGGCTCCAAAGGATGCTCTGGGGGACCTCCTAGGACCTTCCCAGAGCTGGAGTCAGGGGTGTTCTGGCCGCTGAAGCAGTAAGAGACTCCCACCGGAGCACTGTTTTCTAGATTCGTAGAGCAGGGGCTGGAGCCCCCGGCCCAGCACTGCCCCCGGGATGTGCTCTCGGGGCGGAGATGCTGCAGGAGGCACCAGCATCTCCAGCGGCGCTCCGGGCTGTTGCCCTCTGCTGGCACACATCCCACTGCCGTGCTCCTGCTTGTGCAGGCCAGCACAATCCGCCTTCAGAGCATTGCTCTCCTTTTGTACAAATCACAATTCCTATAAATAGTGGGTGTGTTCCTACAGTTTCATAATAACATTACCACCTTTAGGGCAACGACCCCTGACCGTCTGCACCTCCAGCTGTGATTTCTGGGGCACCAGCCATTCCACTGCTCACCCTACACAGCAGTTACCCACCAGCTAAAAATGTTCTTCCTGCTGCTCTCCTGACTCTTTCCTGGAGCACAAGCCATGGATGTCACCCACAGTCACCTATGTCAGAGGCACACACTTCCTGCCCTGCAGTCATATTACATATTTATCAGAAATTCGCAGGAAGATGGATTTTTTCAGATAGATTTTATTGTTTCGAATTTAGTACTCAAAATGGAAAAAACAAAACAAAACAAAACAAAACAAAACAAAAACAAACAGGAAGAAAGCTGTAAAAATCTCTTGTGAGCACTGGAACAAAGGCAAAGGCCAGTGTTCAGTTGCCTAAATGCCATCAAGTCTCTCTGCCTCCTTAGAGTCTGCACCTACTGAGTGTACAGTTCTTGCTACAGGCTCAGAAGACTGAACTTGAGAAAAAGTTTAGGCTATGGACCAAAAAAGTGGGCTTTTTTAACCAAAATGTTTCTAATAAGATATAATTTTAATGTGATTCTTCATCTTTAAAATACAACTCTTAACACTTCTTTATTACCTTCTGTAAGGGGGAACTATCCATATGCTTCATAAAGAAGTATGGCTTAATTAATATTTGTATACTATAACTTAGAGAGAACAGCATAAACAAAGCTATTCTCATTCTGCATCTCAACACCATAACCCAGGTCTCTTGTTACTCTTATTCCCTGTACACTCATTGCTTTGCTCTCTTCTTGGAATTTTTTTAAACATTTCATTTCTTGCTCTTTGCAAATGCCAAGAAACACAGTCCACAACCCTCATATTGTAACATAATGTGCTGGAACATCAACACAAATAAGTGAATCCCACAGATGCCACACACAAAAATTTAGACAGGATTGTTTCTGCAGGTACATTATTTTACCAGAAAAGAAAAACCTGTCTCAGGCAGCATACCTTCCTCACAAGTAACAGGCTGACCTTCATTATCTTGCCTGGTACTTTCTGGGCAAACCTCTTTTTCTGTTCAATATTCCATAGCTAATTCAGAGTGGGAACTGCATGTCAGGGGCTTGGCTCAGGTTTCTGTTCACTTACTCGACTTTTGTGGTGTGCTTTTCAGGGCTCAGCTTTCCCATCCTCTCATTCACACAGAAGTGCACCCTGTGAAAGAAAAAAACCCACACTTTAAAAAGGCATTAGAGAGTGTGTGGCATCAGCTCGTTGCAACACAGTATTAACAGAGCAGCTCCAGCAATAAAACAAGTGCAGCTCTTCCTTTCTAAGGTGTTGTTTCTCAACTCCCTCTCATCTGACTCCCCAATATATCAAAAACAAGAGCTCCCCGTTGCCACCACCTACACACAAAGCCATCGTAACATTTCCAAAACACACACGTGGTGCTGATTCATCGCCAAGCTCACGCCTCAAAGATTTAAAAGTAAAATTGATACCACACAGTGGAAGTCGAGATTTTAACTGGTGCTGGGTGAGTAAAAGAAAATTCCCATAACATCTAAATGATGTCATTTGAGAAAAAATAATGTGCCTGCATTTAAGACTGCAGAAAGTAATGGATGCATGGGCCTAGAAGGAAAAGGCACACAGACTGCAGGGGCTGGAGCTCCCTCCTTGTGCTCCTGGGGATTTCTCTTTTTCAGAAAGCTGGCACTACTCTTGCAGAATGCAGTTGCTGACCAACCTATGCAAGAGGCATTAGCAATGACAACTCCAAACATCCTGCAGTCCAGCAGTGATCTCGGGGGAAAAGTCCTGAACTTGCAGTCAGGACTCAAAGGAGCCCTTTCCAATAAACAGAGCATCATTATTACAGCAATGGTGGAAAGAAAACAAACAAGTCCAAATGAAATCTCACAGTGAAGGATTTTGGCCAAATTTGTTACCCAGTAAACTTAAAAGATTGCTAAACCCTGAAGAGATACTAAATAAGCACAAGGAGGGAATTGGGAATTTAGCATCAGGAATCTTTCACAATGCTGCGACCCAGCCCAGGAAGAGCCAGTGAGCCCGAAACCAGAGGACATCCCTGATGAGGGAGGGGATCTGGAGGATGAAATTGGAGTAAACTATTTCAAAACACAGCTGATAGTGCTGTGCTTGTATACAATAACAAGGTAAGCACAGCCTCCCCCCAGGGCCATGCCCTGCCCATGCTGCAATTTGTTCATCGGGGTGTGTGGCTGGAGAGGAGAGGGAGGCTTCCCACTGGAGCTGGGTTGGTGTGCAGTAAAGAAAACAAGATTATTGATCCACAGAGAAAAAGTAAGAAGCATATGAACTTCCAGTCCTGAACTACTTGTCCTTTTTACCTAGCACTGCTTTAATCCAAGCCTGTGCTGAAACAGGTTCAGTATTCCTAAACTTTCTTCTTCCCAGTCAGTGCCTGCAGTGACTACACTCATGCTTCCTTCTGCCCAGGGTTCTGTGGAAAGCAAATTTTCTTACAAAAGACAGAAAGTCCATTGTAAAGCTACAGAAAGCAACAAAAATTACAGAAATTACAGAAGAGACTGAGATGGTACTCATCTTTTGAACTGACCAGATCACAGACAGCGTGTTTTCAGACGTGTGGCTTTGAATGTCTTTAAATTCAAAGGGCATTCCCAGGAGAACAGGGCTTCTATGAGAAAAACCAGTTGGCAATTCCATGGTACAAAGTAACATTTGAACAAATTATGTACTTTCATATTTGTCAGCTCATTTTGTTTCTAAGGAATTTTTCTGCAATGTTAATCAGTGATTGGTACTTTGATGGTGGTGAGCAAATGTGCATCTTGACATATTTCCAGCCAGAAATGTAATTCCCTTCTAAATTGGCATAGATTCCTCACTGCATTACTCATGAAAAGAGGTATTTATAGTAGTTTGATGAATATAATATGCACCAAAATTGTACAGCTCAACATAGCCCATTTTTTTTTTTAAGAGCTATTCTTTCAAATCTGTGTATTTTCCATCTGCGAAAACATTTGGGAATGAAACCATAAGCATCATGCTAAGAGGGTTAATATCCAGATGCCTCAGACAGATGGCATTATTAGTCTGCCTGGGCTTGACATCTAGTTTTCCAAGTTAAGGAGCTTTGGTTCCTTGGATGGCTGACAATCTGAGAATAGCCCGGGCTCTAAGCCTGACGTTTACTGTAACAGCAACAGGCAACGTTGCAGCTTTGCCTAAAAGATTTTCAGCAAAAAAAAAAAGTTACATCAAGATTAACCACACTCAGAATGGACTTTTAAAAAATGCTGCTGCAGCTTTAGGTTAGGACTCCTACTGGCAAAGGCTGAAACACAGACAGAGAACAGTACTTGAATTTTGGTTTTTAAGCAGGCTGCTTTTTTTCTTTTGCTACCGCTTAGACCTGAACTGTACCATCTTTTTAACTATTCAGTCTATTCAGCACATAGAACTACAGGAAATAGAAAAATCTGAAGAATGTACCTCTTCAGCAGTGAACTACAGCTTTACAGCTTTCAGGGTTCCCACTACCCATTTTCCTACAGAGATGTTTTTAAGGGGAGTATAGACTTTATAGTATTAAAACACCCTGAGAGACATATGAACAAGAGGTATCAGTTCAAAAGTGACTATTTCCACCCATTTATATATAATAGAAATTGGTAAGAGTTCTGGGAGCAGAGAAGGTAAAAAGACTATGATTTGTCAAAGTGAACAGCAATGAGAAAAGCACCCAACTCCATCAGCCCCTTTACAAGTCCTAGTATATGGGTAAATAATACAAAATTCCCAGGAAAACATATATAGCAGGAAGACTTTCATCTTGTAATGAGAAATACACATCTGACACTCATCAATAGTAATGCTTACATTAAAGCACAAATAAATACTCATTAAAGGTAAGTGGAAGTAGAGGTAACGTCTGTGTGTGCATATAAATGCACATAACAGAAATAACAGAGCAGTAATGTTTCAACAGGAGACCTAAAAAATGCCCATCAACAAAAGAAAATAGTGCTTGTTCAGGCTAGCTCAGAAGTCCTTGTGGTGTGCTTGCATTGTGAAATAGATTTTCAAGTGAAGCAGGGATACCGCTGCATTATTCATTAAGAAATACAAAAATAACAAGCAGAAAACTCATCTTTAAGGGACACATACACTAGATCACAGAACCAGTAATGCAAAATTTGTTAAATAACCCATTGTTTTGTAAACTATGCCTCTGGCTAGCGTGAAAGACTGAAAATAGGGTGTTACACTTTTAATCACCTAATGTTAATCCAAGGTATAGACAGTTTGAAAAAACAATGAAAATGCCTTCTTCCAAATAGCTCAGAAAGTAAAAGGTCTGTAACAATGTAAACCACACAAATGTGGTATGAACTGTTAATTACATGATAAACACTAGTCCATAGTAGCTACAACAGGTCAAACAATCCTAATCTAAAGGTTTGGATAAGCTATCTCTATCGGAAACCCAACCCTCTCACAGACTGGAGGAGCAAAACCCCATTCTCACAAAACACATGCTTTGTTCACTGAGTGCACATCAGAGGGGTGTCCTTCAGGCTATTTTTTAGGGATTGATTAACAATATAATGATTTAAGCCAAACTTTTTAATTTTAAAATAAAAATTCTGAGGTATGCAGAGAAAGGAAGCTGCTCTCTTTTCACACTTGAACGGGAGGTTGATGTCCTCAGCAACACTCTGGCTCAGACCCTTTTTGGCAGCAGTGGCAATGCTATGTCAGGACGGCAGCATCAGCTGACACGGCAGGGTAATAAACCAGTTTCTGACCTACACCATCCATAGACCTTCCAATGCTAAATGAAAGCAAAATTTACTTTACAGGGATCTCAGCTGTGCATGGGGAGGGGAGGAGGACACCATAAAGCACTTGAGAACTTTACATTTTTAGCCCTTTTAAGTATTTCTGCCTCACAGGTCGTTAAGTCCATATGTGCAAAATACCTGGTAGAGTTGAGGCACACCTCCTGTCAGTGCCCAGCTGGGCACACCCCCATGTCCCCAGTGGGCTGAGCTCCTGGGAGCAGGGTGGGACTGCCAGAGTCACTACTGGAGCCTGGACTGCAGCCATTGCAACATTCAACACAAACCCAAAAGCTTGCCCGGTTCTGGAGGGTAAGGACTGTCCACCCAAGTTACACTACAGAAGCCTGCAGGGCAAGACACAGCTTTTATTTTGCAAATGTGTCACACCATCAGTGACCCACAGAGATTTATTGCCATCGAAACTGTCTGAGCTGTTACCACTGTTCTAAAGAAACTTTTCAGCACCTGATGTTAAAACAAACACACGGGAGGTACTTCCACAGACATGTGCAAGCATCATTGCACTACATTTACAGGTGTTTAGCATGTTTCTCTTTAATGCAGTAGTCAGTATTATAAAAGTGTAAGGCTAGGTTTATTAGCCAAATAAAATTTACAAGTCAAGAACAAATTATACTTTAGAGCAGACATGAACACCCATTACTATTAAAATAACTGTTATGTACATCACAACACACTGAGTTCAGTGACACTGTAGTCTGAAAAGTTTGGTTTTGGGAATTCCATTTTGGTCATGCAGATTACAAAAATAAAAGAACATCTGTGTTTTAAGAAAACTACCACATTTATACTTTATTAAATGCTGAAAGCAAACTAATTGCTCTTATTTTCTATTTCTCACAGGTGACATCAACACAATGGAGCATTTGGTCCTGAACAGAAGGCCATTAACTTATTGAGATAATTTCAGACATAGGAACTTCAGAACTCAACTACAAACTAAGGAACAAGCAAAGTAATTTTAATTCTATCTTTGTGACCTTCCTAAATCAACTGTGAAGTCACAAACTTATTTACTTGCCAGCTATACACTTTATTTCAGCTCAGTTCTTCCTATGCACCTCTAGACAAACCCACCCTGGGCACAGAAAATCATTAAATACCTTTAAATACCTAAGCAAGGCTTTATCAACAAATCTCTTACTATTAGGAACTGTACTAGAAGCAGGTTTATATTCCCAGAGTCTTGAAGTCACAGTATCCTTACTGCCACCCCATACAGATCTGCACTTTTCTATATTGCATGGTACACCCTGGCATTGCTGCCCCTTCCCCGACCTGTGCTTACAGGATCCTCTCCAATGTCACCTGCAGGGTCACAAGTTCTTGCTCCCAAGAGACCAGGGGTCAGAGGGGAGCAGGTGCTACCTCCTCAAGCCACCAGAGAACATGGTTAAACAGGTGACAGTCTTTTGAGGGTGACACTAGGCAGCCTACTCCCTAATCCATATGTGATTTTTGGGATCAGCTCTTTGTTCTAGCAGACATCAGTCTTACAAGGACTACTGCACACAGGTAAAACACGTTTCAGCACAGCAGTTCCCAAATTGTCAGATTTCACACACAAAGTCACTTTTTTAAAAACTTACTTGTTCTAGTATCAACATATTCTGTCACAGCACATAACAAGAAAATACCATAAAGCTATAGTTGGTGCACAAACCTTTAGCTTCCTAAATCAAATGACAAGACACATCACAAAAGTGAATTCAATCATTTCTCTGCAAGCCAGGCTGTTCCTTAATAAGGTTAAGGCAACTCACTACTGCAAGAGACTAAATCATACCCCCAAAGTAACACACTACCGAGAACTCTGCTGCTCATTTCAGTAAAAACAAGGAAACTGTGCTTCAAATGACGTTCAAGGATGACTGTCCCAACATGGTTTTAAAGTGCAAAGGTACAGAAAAAGACTTCAAGCCCAGTGAGCTGAAATACAACCACCTGAAGCTGTGCATGGACAAGAGCTGGCACTTGCACTGTTTTACAAACTCAAACTCTGAAACTTGACTTACAACAATGTATAAGAGATGCTGGTGCACAACAGTGACTAACAGGCTTTTGAGATAGAAAAATTACAATATAATTGCAAACAGCAAGTTATTTGGAACCTATTTATAAAAGCTCAGCTAAGCCAAAGAGAACCAGTCTCTCTATAGGAGCCAAAAATGACCACAATCAGGAGGAAACTCAGCTCTTAGTTTAAATCCTGATGATACCAAGAGGTTGTCCTGTTTAAGCTCACAAAGGCAATTAAGGTGATGCAGTTTCACTTCCAATAGCAACAAAGCTCATTTCAATTTAAATCATCATCAAGTTAGATTGATAACAAATCGCAATAATACCTTGAAATTTCATGCAAAATCCTTCAGCCCAGAAGCACCAAGCTCTATAAATTTAACTTTTCACTGGAATCAGTGAGAGTTATATCTTATGTATCTGGAGGAAAGCAAAAAGCAGCTTTTATGATGCAGTCCCACGAAACATCAGCATTCTAGGAGCTTAGAAACCTGAAGTGAAAATAATGTTGTACTTTTTAAATGCATGCCCCACATCATATATACTCTCACTCAAGCATATAAGGAATTCAAATTTTTTATTTCATATCCATAAACCCATAAACGTTGCTATTCTATATTTCTATGCAGGAAGGCAGTTTTCCCCTAAAACATTATGCTTTTTAATAGACAACAAACTTTAATTCTATTGCGTGAAAGGGCTACAAATATACATTTTTTAATCAAGCAAACTACACAGATATCTTTGCTTTACAACTGGCACCTATGTTACTGGTACACTCGCTGGCTCACTCCTCAGAGCTCTTTGCTCACACTTTAGATCACTACTTTCCGAAATACGGGCAACTGCAATTATTATTTTTTAATTTATGTGCTGAGGCAGGTATTGCAAATCCATTCCTTCTTCCCCCCCACCCAATCAGTAGTCAGGGACCCCATCTTTATTCACATGCAGCTGTCACTGCATTCTACACCACTCATCTAGTGGCATAAAGTGACTTTCCCAAGTCTGGTACAATTGTTAGCAAGCCAGTTTTACTCCTGCTTTAAGGAAGCCCACAGTACGGGGCTGCCATCCCGACAGCAGATGGAGCTGCGAGAGTTCTCAGGGAACTTTAAGGAAGGACAATAGTTCCGAGGGAAATCTGTTAACCCACGGCTAGGAAAACAAGTATGCCTTTAATAGAAGGGATAAATGTCGACCCTTTCCTGGAAGGAATCACACACAGACAAACCAAGGACTTGAAAACTAAGCAATAAGAAATTCCGAACATTTTATATGAATGAAGCACATGCTTAACACAAACTATTTCTTCAAAACTACACGGTACATACGTTGATGGAAAAGTCCTATAGAAAAAAATTGACCAACCATGTCAGCACGTCAAACTGCCTAGTACAAGATGGTGGATGCACACAAACTGCCAAAGTGAGAACGAGTATTTAAAAAACAGACCACATCCACGGATTAGTACTTCAAAAATTTCTCTGTCGAGTGTTTGAAAGCCACTAGCAAAAAAAGTCAGTTAGGACCTTTACTGGCAACAAAATATTTACTACTGTATAAGTACAGAGATTTTAAAGCAGAGGAACACTTGCTTCAAACCTAGAAAAGCCTTAAAACCGTACGGAATTGATCCTAGGAAAAAAAATTAGACGTGTAAAGGTCAATGAACACAATGATTTATTTAAAAAATAAAAAACGTAAAAACCATTTTTCCTCCTTTACAGAAATGTTAAAAGTCAGTCATGAGATCCGAGTAGCTTTTGTAGAAAAAAACGTAGTATCCAGGCATCGAGTCCTTACAACAAAGGAGCTTCCCCCCAACCCTCCCCAGCTTTTACTCCAGATCAGCAAGACACTTCCCACCCCGCACCCCCCAAAAAACAAATTAAAACAAGACATTTTTCGTTGCTAGTATAAAAACGACCAAGGTCCAAGTAATAATAAAAAAATAGAGTCCATCAATGACTGTAACACAAAATATGTGTATGTGGGGCCCAGTCCATCTTCAGAGAGAAAGAAGTGGCACAGGCAGCAGAGGCGACCCTCAGGGGGCATTTAGGAGCCGCTCCCACAGCAGGGAGGCATTTAAAAGGAGCTGCCCTTCGGCGAATGAGGGGAGAAACCATTTAGAAGCTGCCCCGTTATCGAAGGGAGGGCTCTCCACGCCCCCCCCTCAATGGGTATGGGCGCTCCAGCTCAGAAAGAGCCGCCCCCGTAGCCTCCCCCACCATAGCCTCCTCTGTACGGTCCACTGTTACTGCGGCCCCCCCAGTTGCCGCCCCCTCCGCCACCTCCTCCGCCGCTCTTCATGGGGCCGTAGGAGGACTGATGCTGGCTGTAGCTGCCGAACCCGCCGTACCCGTTGCCGTAGTCGCCGCCTCCCCCTCCGCCGCCGCCTCCGTAGGAACCGCTGCCATAGGAGCCGTACCCGCCGCCTCCTCCCCCGCCGTAGCCGCCGTAGCTGTTGTAGCCGCCGCCTCCTTTAGAAAGCCCGTTGTGATCCCGGTTGCCGGAGCCGCCGCCGCCCCGACCCCTTCCTCCTCCTCTGCCTCCCCGGGAGGGCCTGGAAGAGCCGCCGCCTCCCCCGCCCGCCTGGATGTCCTCCTTGGGCACGGCCTTCTTGACCTCCACTCGGTGGCCCTGGATCGGGTGGAACTTGACCACGGCCGCCTTATCGGCGGCGTCGTGGTTCTGAAAGTAGACGAAACCGAAGCCGCGCTTTTTCCCGCTCTGTTTGTCGGCGATGATCTCGGCCTTCTCCACGGGGCCGAACTGGCTGAAGTGCTGCACCAGGTCCCCTTCGCCTACGTCCCCTTTGAGGCCGCCCACGAAGAGCTTCTTCACCTTCGCGTGAGCGCCGGGCTTGGCCGAGTCCTCCCGGGACACGGCCCGCTTCAGCTCCACCGCGTTCCCGTCCACCGCGTGGGGGGACGCGGCCATGGCGGCGTCCGCCTCCTCCACCGCCGAGTAGGTGACGAAGCCGAAGCATCGGGAGCGCTTGGTCTGCGGGTTGAGCACGACCACGCAGTCGGTGAGGGTGCCGTAGGCCGCGAAGTGCTCCCGCAGCCCGGCCTCCGTGGTCTGCACGTTCAGCCCGCCGATGAACAGCTTGCAGAGCTGCGAGTTCTCCATGCTGCCGCCGGTGCCGCGCCTGGGCCTGGCGCCGAGACTCCTCCTCCTGTTCGGGGGCACCTCCAGAGGTTTTTTCCCCCCCTGCTCCGTCTTGCCGCTTCTTCCCCCTGCGAGCAACGCGACCTCACGGCTGCGGCGGCCGCCGGCGGTGGCTCCCTCGGCGCGGCCCGGGGCCTCCGCTCCGCCTCACCTGACCGGCAGCACAGTCGGGGCGTCCCCGGAGCCGCCGCTCCCCCGGAAAGGCGGGCGGGGGTGGGGGCGAACACAGGCGCGCACAAAATGGCGGCAGCAGCTTCTCGGGAGCGCGGCCGGCGACTGGTGCCCACACAAAGGGGCCGCCGGGAGCCCCACCCCCCGGGCCCTCCCGCCGGGCCGCCGCAGCCAATGAGAGCGCGGCGCCGGCGCCGCCCGCCACTCATCTTTAAGGGGCGTGGCTTCAGTCGCGATGGATGTGTACAGCTACCAATGAAAAGGCGCGACCTCCGCAAAAGTCCCGGAGTTCGCCGAGGACGGACGCGGCGGGCAGCCAATAGAGACGCGGGACGCATTCCGCGCGCGCCGGGCGGAGGGGCGGGGCATGCTGCGCCTATGCACTGGGCCCGCGGCCGGCAACCAATGGGACGCCGCCTCCGGCCCGGCGCGCGCTCCCTCGCCGTTGACCCCGCCCCGCGGGGGCCGGGGCAACGCGCGGGGGGCGGAGCGCGCGGGAGCGTTTGAAACGCGGGGACCGTTGGGCGCCCCCCGCGCGCCCCCAATGGCGGAGCCGCGCTCCCGCGTGAGGGGCTCGGGACCTCCCCTCAGAGCGCGTCGGAGCCCCAGCGGGCTGCCGCCCCAAGCTCCCCGCTCCAACACACAGCACATGGCACAGGATCGCGCCCAGACGGTTCTGGGATATCCCCAGTGAGGGAGACTCCACATCCAGTCTGTCCCAGAACACACCAGTGTGGTGACCACACTGTAATTAAGTTCTTCCTCACGTTCAGGTGTAATTTGCTGTGCATCTGTTTCTGCCGGTGCCCCGTGTTCCCCTGGTTGGCACCGTGAAGCGGAGCCTGGCCAGCCTCTTGGCGCCGCCCCTTTGGATACGGACACTGCCGGCGCACGGAGCGGCGGAACCCGCAGGGCACGGTCCCGGCAGGGCTCCATCTCCGCCCGCTGTGTTCACACCTCAGCCCTTGCCTTCCCCAGCCCGCTCCTGACTCCACTCCTCGAGGATTCAGCCCTCCGGTCTGCCCTGTTTCTGTCTGCTCCCTGTCGGCGATGGCTCTTCCCCCATTTGTGCCCCCCTTCCCCTTGGTACCCCGCTCCCAAGTGCCCGACCTGAGCTCACGGGACGCTGAGTGCCTAGAGCGGGTCCGAGAGGGGCAGGGGGGCCGGGGCAGGGTCTGGAGCACAAGTGTGAGGGGGAGCAGCTGAGGGAGCGGGGGGCGGCTCGGCCTGGGGTAAGGAGGCTCTGGGGGCACCTTCTGGCTCTGTACAGCTCCCTGACAGGAGGGGGCCGCCAGGTGGGGTCGGGCTCTGCTCCCCGGGCACAAGGGACAGGAAAACCAGAACAGCCTCGGGTTGTGCCAGAGAAGGTTTAGACTGGATATCAGGGAAGAATTCTTCTCGGAAAATACTGTTCAGCCCTGGCACAGACTGCCCAGTGGAGTCACATCTCTGGAGGGATTTAAAAGACAGTGCAGATGTAGCACTTGGGGTCACGGTTCAGTGGTGGCTTTGGCAGTGCTGAAGGATTTGATGATCTTGAAGGGCTTTTCCAACTTAAACCATTCTGTGATTCTTTCTCACTCACTATTCCTGCTACTGTTTCCTCCCCTGCTTTCCAGTCCTCTCTCCAGCCCTGTCACCCTTAAATCTCTCCTTAGCTCTGAAATAGAGGTATTTTCTCAGAGGAATAATTTGACCTGTTCAAGCGTGTGCAAACCCTTGGAATGACGAATAGTGAGATAATTTTGCTTTTTTTTTTTTTTTCTCTTTTATAGTACATTAAACTTTGCTGTCATGAAGACTGCAGCATTACTTTCAACTTAAGTGAATTTTTCATTAGAAAGATTTTTCTTTTTTTGGTCTTACAGCCACTGGGGCTTATGTTAAAAATTATGCAGGAGCCAAGAATTGCTGCAGTTTTCCATTAGGCACTGTCAGGATGTAGTTCCACCGTTTCCTGAACTGATCCTGCCTTTTCCCGTGTGCCAGCCTTGATGCTTCTGCAAACACACAACTATCCACTGTAAGAGAACTGAGACAACCATAAATAGTTTTATCATGACAAAGGACTTGGTTTTCAGCTGCCTCAGCTTTCTGAAACACTTTTTACAAAACCTGCTGGTACTGGCAGGAGGGAGGAAGCAGAACTGCAACATCCCCCTGATGTTTCAATGGGAAATGCTCCCTTAGAGACACAGACACAAGAGGAACACTGGCTGTGCTGGAAGTTTGGTTAACCACAGCCCCAGAGGAAATCCAGAGAGGCTGAACATGCTTTTGTCTCAGAGGTTATGATTATCATTAACCAGTAGCATTGATACTTGCAATACAGTAATCTGATTTTACTCAGATTGGATTTTTTTTTTTTTTTTGTTATAGCCAAGTCTATAGTAGGAGTACCTATTAAATGCCTCTGTTTGACAATCACAAGAAAAGTTGTCACAGGTTTAGATCCATTTATTTCAATGTATGAACTGGCACCATAATTTTATCTAGTTTAAGAAAAGAGAATATCCCATAATGCCACTGAAATATTGGTGGTTTTAAAATAGACAAACATATCCTAATGTATTAAATAAAAATATTCCAGAGGCCATCTGCAAACTGCACATAAATTACAGGAAAAACAAAACTATATTTTGCCTATTAATTATTGTAAGAGCTGTATGGCCCTTCACAAGATAAATTAATATATGTCACATAGGAAATGATCCATGAGAGTTTTATAGACCCATAGTAATTTAGAGCAAAAAGGATAAAAAATTAAGAGGAGCTAATTATGGCCTCAACAGATAACAAAGAAAACAAAGCTTGTTTACAGCACACTTTCTCTCCCTGAAAGCAAGACAGACAAGTAGGCCACGGAACAGATCAAAGAAAAAAGTCACAGCTTGCATCAGGAGGAGGAGATGAGGCTCTTTAAATGTGAGTAAATCAGTAGGAAAAATCAGCCACTGACTCAATTCAAGTGTAGCCCAAATTCCTCCTCTTCATTTACACTTTTAGCTGGTTGATTAATGAAAGGGAAACGCCTTTAAGACACATATACCCGTGTCTTGGAGATGGAAATGTCTCCTCTGAAAATGCACAAAGGCCAGACTGCATTTGCCCTGGTGTCCTTCTGTCCTTCCGTGCACCCGCCTTTCCCGGCTGCCGGAGTGACCTCGTGTTGTTCACACCTTCATTCAAAACCCCGCTCCCGGTTCAGGCAGGGCTGAGAGCACTGCACACATCCGTGTGCCCCGGCACATCCCAGCAGGCTCTGAGATGCAGGTTTCCCAGAGAGCTGAACATCAGCTTCTCCTGCAGATCCCACAGAGCTCCATTCCTCCCAGGTCATCCGAGCTGCCTCGGAGACTCCAACCAGACCTCTCCAATTGCTGTTAGTCGTGCCTGCTGAGGCACCCACTCACCTGAGCTGAGCAGCAAATCACTTGTTACACACATTCCAAGGAACTAGGTGCCTTTCTATGCTCCTGAAACGTGCTTTTCCCTCAAGCTACGTGAGCCAGGGAGAGACACAGGTGCTGCCACAGTGGGAGTGCTGAACCAAAGATGAGTCTCGCTGCATGTGAGATGTAAACCAGAAACACTCCAGCAGCCACAGCAGCTTCCCCACAGAATTTTTAGACTGCTTTTTGCTGTAAACTAATAAATGCATAATGCCATCCTATGGATATAAAAATTCTTAGGAAAGCGTAATGCAAAAGAAATACATGCTTTTCATTTTCGGACAAGGCAGTTGCAGCATGACATTTTATTTCAATTCTCTTAGTAACCTATAGAATAAAAAAATAATCAGCAGCTGAAGTTTCTAAAGTTAGGTGCTTTTTCAGATAAAAGCTCTATCTGTATCATTACCTAAAGGAAATGTGTTTCTCAAACCAGAAGCATTGGCCAAATAATGTCAATTATGTCTTCATGGGACATTTTAATTAGTGTGTTAGGAAGAGGGAAAACCAAATTATTTTCATGCATACACCTTTTCTAGTTATTCAAAAGAAATCATACTGCCTAGAGTCCACAGGAGGGCATTGCTGCTTAAGAGATTGAAAACCAGAGACATCTGAGCCTTTCCAACACAACTTTCTGTGTTACCATATATTCTTAGTAAAAGCTGATGCAAAATAAATTGTTAAGGAATTCTTTATATCAATTTTTGTCATTCAAAAAACTACTTTGTCATGCTATTTTAATGGGTCCAAACTGCCCAGATAGAAAAGGCATAATGAAGTTTTGGAAAAGAGCATGAAGCGCAATAGAAAAACATTGTGAAGTCAGAAGTAATTCGTAAGTTATAAATATTCTATCTAAACCCTCATATAAACACGAAGTCATATCTTTTTAACTAGTTTCCACCTAGTTTTAATCTAGTTACATCTGTGGCTTCCACAGTCGGCAGGCATTGATTCTTTTTTTAAGCAATTTAAGTATATCACTTGAATTTTTAATGAGTTTAAGTATTATTTTTAGTATAGTGCAGTGCTCTAGACTTAGGTTTAACTCGACCTTTCAGCAGACAGAAAGCATTTTGAAGCTACAGGATTCCTTCATGCAGACTGTTTGCTGAATTAGTTGTACATTCACATTGAAGGCTGTAATAATATCACCTCAGATACACACAATTTCACCCAGAATTTTCTAACTGCATAGGTGGGAAGAGTTGGGAATACAAGGGATTCAACTGTAATTTCCCACTTCACTCTGAGATACACACACAGAGGCAAAGATTTTTATTTTCGTTATTTCAATGAGATATTATTGGACTTTTGGAAGGCTCACTCCTACCTAAATCAACACCTCAGGCAGAGCATAATTGGGAGGCATTTTGTGTAAAAATACAGCAGCACCAAGAGCATTCCCAGCCTGGCACCTTGCTTTAGTTACGGGCACGAAAACTTCTGAAAGATGTACAGCTGTCCTTGGGAGAGCTCTTGCCTTTTTGGCAAAAGTTTCTCTTTCACTCTGTTCTGCTGTTTGCACGTTCATCTGCGTAAACATCAAACCTGTGATCTTACTTTGGAGACTTTCATGAGTTAGTACTGATCAGGAGAGGTTTGGTTTTTTTTGGTTGAAAAAGGTTAAAAAATACTGAGTGGCAACTAGATAGACTTCCACCTCCCTATAGTCTGAACATGACACTCCTCAGGATAAAAATCTCTACCTTGTGTAAATTCAGATGGAGAATAAAACACTACCCCTCTCTTGTATTTGCTTAATGCAAAATAAGATAACCTACAGATAAAAAGGTAATAACCCACAGGTACTATTTCTTCAGTAAGTAGTATCAAAGTTTATCTACTAAACAAAATCTTCCTAGAGCCTTTTTAAGGGGAGTTTGCTGAAGAAAGAAATCCCCTTTGTGAAGGGTGAAGTGGAAAGTCATAAGAGAATCAAATTTGCATCCTTTTCTTTGGACTTAAGTTACCATTTTTCCTTAAACCATGCCCTTCCTCCTCTTCCCTCTGAAGTTCAATTTCTTTTTTCCTCTTTCATCTTTTCACTCTTCTTTAATAATTCATTATTTCCTTTCTTCTCTTTTCTAAAATTTTATATAAAAGCTGGCCATAATTTGAAGTGATGGGATGAAAGTAAGGCAGCAAAATACAGTCTCAAAAGTCAAGATTCATGTGAAGGATCAAAGAATGTAGTGATGTTGTAACAGATGTGAGAGGGGAGAATTTTCACTGTATCTTAGTCTGAGGCAGACCAGGATCCTAAGTTTGGCCAAAGGAAGACCTGGAGCCAGCAACAATCTCAGCCACACTCTGATCTTTTTCACCTGCAAATTTTTCATTATGTATATTCCAATTAAATTTAAATCTACTTTTTTTTTTTTTTTTTTGTTTTTTTTTTGGTNGCTATTTCTAGACTCCAGCTCTTTCTCATTGCACAGAGACTCTGTGGGGTGGGTTTGTGGTGCTTTTGCATGACTGATGTTAA
Organism: Horornis vulcanius; assembly: GCA_013401035.1. NCBI lineage: Eukaryota > Metazoa > Chordata > Aves > Passeriformes > Scotocercidae > Horornis > Horornis vulcanius. Next base: position 31,301 of record VZUA01068754.1, read on the forward strand.
CTTTTGAACACTGCAGGAAGAGCTGTTCTATGATGCTCAGTAACTACCTGCCTGAAATTAGCTGAAAGACATCCAGGCTATCCAAAAAAATTTAAAATTATGTGAAGTGAGATTTCTAGACAGAAAATAGCAATCTAGAATTCATTATTTTTAATCCAGAAAATCAAAATGCTTGTTACCATTTGAAACATGCTGGAAAATTGTAACAGACTGAGATTAATGCAAAAATCTTTTGATTATTAAAGTATTTCTTAATTAACAATTAGGACACTGAAAGATGTCATGCCATGAGAACAGCAGGGTTTGGTGCTCACAGTGTTGTTATAAAAAGACTCTAGAATGGGAAAAAACAAACCAGAGATACAAGCTGTCATGTTCCTCCCAAATCTGTGAGCTATTGAAGTAATTTATTTTTTGGCAGAGATGACTTTTGGTAAAAGGAAGTTGGAGAAGTTCTAGAAAGCTACAAAGAATTGAATCAGGGTTTGGACAGTGGAATTTATAATAAAATACAAATTTATGCAGTCACTCTCTTAGTAAAATTACATATCTTATCTCTTTTTCAGTGAGAAAAGTAACTTGGCTGACCCAAAAAATTAAGATGCTAACCTTCCAGCCAGGGAGTGTATTCATCTCCATCTCATCTCTATGCCAACTGAATAAGGTCCAGAAATTAGCTAACAGTTCATGGCATGACACAATTTTAAAATCAGTATGTTATTATAAGTGACTCATTTATAGTTATATCAGTTTTTAAAACATTTTCATTCTAAGCATGAGCTAATAGAGAATCAAAACTGAGATCAGGCATCAAGGATATTGCAAAGGTGTCCTTTAGAGCTATGCAGTACAATGGTGTGAAACCTAAACTCCAGGTAGTGAACATGAATTATTTTTGTGACAATTATTTCCAGTTAGGAAAAAAACCTCTAAGTCTTGGAGCAGTGCTTCAATTTACACATGTACATCCATGGAGGAAAATTCCCAGTGCATACTTAGCTGTTGCTAGTTTGGTCACATTATGAGCTATTTACTGAGAATCCTTTACTAGGCTGTTGATCTCTCCACAGAACAGGAAAATGTGAGGGGACTGTGTTTTTCCTCCATCACAGCACATTATCTTACTTTCATGGCATTAACCAGCATATCCAGCACTAACATATGAGATTTCCAATTATTCTTGTTTATTTTTCTGTGCCTCTTTGAAGTAAAGAACAGTATTTATTAGGAAGCAATAATCCAGGAGAAAGATTTGCAGGTGCTGGTTGACAAGAAGTTCAACATGAGCTGGCAATGTGCGTTCTGACCTTGTCCTGGGCTGCATCAAGAGCAGCGTGACCAGCAGGATGATGGGGGTGGTTCTCCCTCTCTACTCCTCCATTGTGAGACCCCACCTGCAGTTCTGCATCCAGCTCTGGGGCTCCCATGCGAGAAGGATGCAGATCTGTTGGAGTGAGTCCAGGTGAGGCCATCAGGGTGCTATGAGGACTGGAGCAGCTCTGCTCAGGAGCCAGGCNGGCTCTCATGCGAGAAGGATGCAGATCTGTTGGAGTGAGTCCAGGTGAGGCCATCAGGGTGCTATGAGGACTGGAGCAGCTCTGCTCAGGAGCCAGGCTGAGGGAGCTGGGAGTGCTCAGCCTGACAAGGAAAGGCTCCAGGGAGACCTCAGAGTTCTTCCAGCACCTAAAGGGGCTCCAAGAGACCTGGAGAGGGACTTTGGAAAAGGGCCTGGAATGACAGGACAAGAGGGAATGGCTTTGTACTGACAGAGAGCAGGGTCAGGTGGGATTTGGGAAGAAATTCTTGACTGTCGAGGTGATGAGTCATTGGAAGAAATTTCCCAGGGAAGCTGTGGCTGCCACATCCCTGGAAGTGTCCAGGGCCAGGCTGGATGGATCTGGAACAGCCTTATCTAGTGGGAGGTGTCCCTGCCCATTGAACTGGATGATCTTTCAGGTCCCTTCCAACCCAAACCAGTCTGTGACTCCATGACAGGAATGTTACAGGTCTCTGAACCAGCTCTTGGCCAATCTGCTGCTAAAGAATTTCCTCATGTGGGAAGCTGAGAAATTGTGCATGTACCTCTCTACCAAGTCTTGCTTTCTGAAGAAGGAGACCTCAACAGGCAGAAACAAGGACTGCTGCACAGTCACATAGGAGAAACAACTACACAAAAGCAATATTTTAGAGTGATCAACCGTCAGCAAAGATTCCTGCTGGCCAAGGAATCATGTGAGCGCCAGGGCAAAAGGTGAACTCAAAGGAGTTAAATGTTATTTTTCACCAACAAGTTGTTGCCAATACTACACAAGTTATTAGAAGCTTTAAGTTTAAAAACCTATTATGGCACTTCACCCATCACTTAATATTGAGCAATTTAGAAATGACAAGACCATTGATAAAAAGTAAATACAATTCTGCTATCCATTAACCTTTTTGGCAAACAGACGCTCCAGCATTTGACTGAAAAAATACACTGTGATCCCTCCTCCAGAGCCTTGGGTTCCACTTAGCATACATACCTTTGACATCAGGATTAAACACACCAGCAGCAGCTACACCCACAAGCCTCTGATGCTGCATGTGATCTAATTCACAACAGGTTACAGCACAATTAAATCCACATGAGGCAGCAGGTTGATTGGTTGTAAAACCAATGGATTGCATGTTAAAGACTCCACTTTTTCCACAAATGAAGAACTGCATACAGAATTATATTAGAAACAGAGGCATGTGTAAATAAGCAACATGACCTTTGAAATTTATAAATAGAATCAGAACATCTTTCAATTTTATTGACTTATTTGCTTCATAAATAGAGAATGCATCTTTATGGCTTGTTCTGATACTTATCTATCACATTGCATGTTCAGGTCCTGATTAACTTCCTGGGGTTACAGTACAACCAGAAGCAGAATTTCTAAAGTACTTTGGCAAAGCTTTATTTTTATAGTATTTTTGACATAATCAAACCCAGCAAGTTCTAGAAATGCTTTAGAAGAATATATTCACATGGCTTGATGGCAACATTTTTGGATAAAATACCAGAATTCCCAGACCACACCTAGAATAAAAAGCACTGGGTTAAACTAAAGAGAAGGAAGTTATTTGGGGAGGTGTTAAGGCAGTCTTCCTAGCAGTCAGTTAGGCACTTGAATACCTAATCTAAGATTACCACAAATGGTTAAAAAACAGGACAAACACACCATGAATAGACTCAAATATATGAAAAGCAGGTTGTTCATCTGGCTGATCACAAAGGCTCCCCCCACATTGCACCTATTTTATTCAAATACTATAGCATGACAACCAACAATATTTTTAGATTATTAGTTCTGAATTGCATTTCAGTACAACACCAGTATTGCTCATCCCAAAAATCCTACTGCTTTGGAAAATCATTCTCTTAAAAAAAAAAACCAGACTGAGATATGGGAAGTGGACCCGAGTAAAAATGCAAGAGTTTATACAGCAACTACCAGTTTGCAGGTCCTAAGAACTGCAGGTCCTTTCCCACTCCATAAATGTTCATTCTAAATATTTAGTGAATAAACTGAATGCTTATTTTTATAAACATGTGACTACAAAACATATGGACTCTTACTGAAAAAACCAGTAATAAAAATTAAATTCCTTTCCACTGTGTGCTAGTGCAGTGTGCCATGCCTTGCTTTTCAGGAACATTGTTTTTATCTGAGGAGTATAAGCTAAAATATCAATTTATAATGAAAATCTGATTATCTTAATTGCAATAAAGCAAAAAATACACTTAATAGGATGTGCATGCTCTTCCCAAGCAGCTTATTGTATTGCTGTATCAGTTAAGAAAGCAATATGCCATCTGCAGGTGTTTATGTATGAAATCCTGCAGAGGGAAAACATTGAACTACAGAACAGATTAAATAATTGAAAATGAAATTGCATGATAAGGTATTTGACAGGGTGGAGGGAAGCAGCACAGCAGAGGAAAATCCATCCCCATGACTACTGGTCCTTCCTCCTCCCTGCCTCACTGCTGTTCTCTTCTTCTTGGATTCCAGAGCTTGTTTTATTCCTCAGCAGCCTTCCTACAGCCCGGCAGATTCAGTACTGTTGGAAATTGGGGATCTGTGGTTTCTTTCAGACAGAGGAGAAAGGAGAGTTTAAGCATTGCTTTAGGAGACATGGCTTTGCTCTGGATTCTTTTATACAGAAAGAAGATGTGTTTGCTGGCTCTGAGAGAAAAGGAAAATTGTTAAAGGCAGTGTGGATATGACTTGAATTTTTCATCAGGTAAGAAGTCAGAAAATCCATAAAACTATGACAAAAGTTACTGAATATTCTTTTAAAGCATAATTTTATTCTCTACAACCTATATTTAAAATTGAATGTGAATTTGCCTCTACATTTTATCTGTGCAATACTTAGAAACTTAAATAATGTTTGTAATTGAAACATTTAATAGTCACCTTGAAAGGATGGGACTGTTCATCTTTAGCATAGGTAAGAAAATATTTAGGAAAGAAAGCCTTTCTAAAACACATTTTATTTTAGACTTTTCTTTTGCTAGTGAATGTTTCAGTAATGTTTCTGCAGATAGAGGAATGAAACAAGACTAAGGTGTTTATAATAACTTGCCGTGTTAAACTCTTACTATGGTAGAGAATCTTTTCCAAAATGCATGGATTAGGAGTTCAAGTAATTGGTTCTTTTTGTTAAACACTTCAGTTCTGGTATCAGCTGTAGCTGTGATCCAAGGATGCTGATTCCAATAACATTTAATTATTGGATTTAAAAATGCTAGTATATATTTCAATATAGTTCAACATGCTGCAGTAAATACTAGAGTAACTTATTTTTTTAATGCTATGAATACTCCAGATGTTTACCAAGAGAGGTGTAATTGTTTTATTGCCAAGGAAATGTTTAAATTGCCTCGCAGAATGGTGTGTACTGAAGACTGCACTCTTTAACTCCCGGCACAAACCGAAGAGTGAAAAGAAATGACACATTTTCCTGAGCAAAGGACAGTGTAGATAGAGAGTGTGCCTAAAACTGATGTAGCAAGTGAACTGATTAGGTCAGTACTGGGGTTTTCCCAAACAGAAGATGGCAGAGAAGTCCTCTCATCCTGAATTCTTGGGGGAGGATGTACAGAATTTGCTATCAAACTGTTTTGTGCATCCATGGAGAAATAAGCAATCTTAGCAAATAGTGCATAAAATATTACAAACTTGGCTCAGGCTCATGGCCTTTTGAGTCCCCACAGCTTCTCCTGCTCACATAAAAAGCAAGGAAGAGTAGAGTTTGTCTTTGTGCCAGCCAGGTGGACACCACAGGCACTGCAGAAAAAGATCACCCTTGGGGCAACGCAACCAGACCTTAGACCCTCACACTTCTGAAGTGGCAGTAAATCTTATCGGGGCAACAACTGCCACTGTTGGTGGTAAATCTACCATCCAGTGCCTCTGTCCTGCCAGCACATGCACCCACGGGTGTGGCAAATCCAGCCAGGCAATCAGTGCTGCTCCAGTGAAAGGTGGGTGACAGTGCATTCCAGGAAAGAGGTGGCCTGGAGGGGCTGTTGTCCCACCACACCATCGAGTTCTGCAGGACGTGACTGTCAGTCCCTGGCCTCAGGAGCAGAAGAGTTTGTGGAGGCTGATGGGCACACAGTGGAATACCCAGCTCTTGGTCTTGCCCTTCTCAAGTAGGGACAGCTGCAAGGGACTGCAAAACCTATCAGAGCCAACAGACTTCCATGCTTTATGCAGTAGGATTGTTGAGTTTTCCGTTCCCCAATATAGCTTTAACCAAGCCAGGTGCACTCTTTAGGGAGACTACAGGGCTTAATTCTAGGCCTGACCACAACTTAAGTAATTTTTGGGACATCAGGACCACATAGGGTCACATATATCTACAGCTACTTCCCACTCCAACATGAGTATGCTGATTGAAAAGGGCATTTTAATCAGAATGACAGTGGTAATAGATCCTCCAAAGGTGAGAATGGTGGGTTTTTTTGGAGATTTTTTAGAATCCTAATTTGAAGCACCCAAAGTTATGTGAAACAGAAGTATCAAGATAAAGCAGTCCAAGATATAACTCTGGCTGGAATATTCTTTGAGTGTCTGTGGGAAAACAACTACAGAATCATAATTCCAGTTTAACCCTGGATTTAGTGTTTAATTTTGTACAGGCAACCAAATATTTTTTTTAATCCTTAGTGATTAAATAATGGCAATCATTTCTGTGAAAGGGCTGACAAATCTTCTACACATAAGCAGATTATTTCTAGTAATAATAAAACATCCACCTATCCCTTCTTCTTTTTGTTTATCTTCTAACTTTCCACTGATTCTTCATTCTCCTTTCTCCACAGGCTCTCAACACCATTACTAGGGGTGAGGAATGATCTCCTTCCAGCCAGAGTTCCAATAATTTCACAGGGGAATTAAGGTGAGTTAAAGTTGAGTTTTGAAAGATATATGTGTAGAACATATATCCATTACCCATTTTTAAATTTTAAAATAACTCTTTTCATGTTTAGCTTTTCCTTTCCCAGGTTGGAAGCAACCTCTTTCTGGCCAGAATGCTGCTGAGACTTTAAATTAAGTTCAATTTTTGCACTCAGTGATAAATTCAAACCCATCAAGATATTCTGTTGAATCTAACTCTTCCCATTAATATTAGTTTTAAAACCATGGAACTGTGCTAATATTGGATTTTTTTGCTTGTCTCCTCTTTCAGTTAGACCTGAAAGAGGAATAAATGTCTGTATAGCTACAATGTGAGCTTTATTTTGTTTGCATTTTTCTCAGATTAGATTTTGGAAAAAAGTGCATATTATCTTCAGTGCATCAGTAGATCAGGAAATTCCCTTTAAGATATCATTCATAGAGGTTTTGCATGCCATTTGAGCTCAAGCACACATAATTTTGATTAATTCAGGAGGATTGAGTGTACTAACTCTCATTGCTTTGTAGTTCTAAAGAAAATCTAAGTGTGATGTCTAAGCTAGCAGAGTGATGGCAGGACCCAATTCTTCTTTTCTTGTAATACAAAAGCAACAGATTATCCTCATTGGAATCCATTAAACCTTCTTAAATCTTCAGCAGAGACAGACCTTAAAATACTTTATTCTGAAAAGCAAACTTTATCCACAGCTGGTAAAAGAGGATTTGTATGAAAGTGTCCATACAAGTTTAGTCAGAGCTGCTATCACAGCTATTTCCAGTACATCAGTTATAGATCTGTAGCAGTGCCAGTGCAGAACCACAGAAAGGTGACATCAACCTCCTTCCACAATGATACATAAACCCACTAGCAGCCATGAGTTTTTCCAGAACTGTAATTAATCATGTTACATTGCTCAAAACTTTAAGGACACTGACTACAACAGCAGACCCAGAATACTCACTGCTTTGAAAATCTCCATGCAAAGTATATTGTAAATAATACAAGGTTTTGTCCATAGGTTGGAAGATGCTTCAGGATGGATAAAGCTGTTCAGCATCCCAGTGAGATCCTGAATCAAACTCTCTCTAACATTAGCCTTTCTCAGTTCTTGAACTTTGATACGTGCCAGCTTTCCTCCCTTGCAGAATTCTTGCTTATTACAGCTTACACATTGGTTACATTAGTGGGGCTTGTTGGAAATCTTTGCTTAATTATTATAATAAAGAGACGGAAAGAAGCTCAAAATGTCACCAACATTTTGATTGCCAACCTCTCTTTATCAGATGTCCTGATCTGTATCATGTGCATTCCTGTCACAGTTGCATATACCTTAATGGACCACTGGATATTTGGGGAAGCAATGTGTAAAATAGGCTCTTTCATACAAAGTCTATCTGTCACAGTCTCCATTTTCTCACTTGTACTCATTGCTATTGAGAGATACCAGTTAATTGTGAACCCACGTGGCTGGAAGCCTAATATTTCACATGCTTATTGGGGAATTCTTTTCATCTGGGGACTTTCCCTCATCATATCCACTCCTTTTTTGGTATTCCACCAAATAACAGATGAACCCTTCAAACATCTGTCTTTTCACAGTGATTTCTACAAGAACAAAGTTGCTTGCATCGAAGCATGGCCATCTCTTACAGAGAGATTGATTTTCACCACTAGCCTGCTGGTTTTCCAGTACTGCTTCCCACTGGGGTTTATTTTTATCTGCTATCTCAGGATATTTGTATGTCTTCGAAGGAGACGTGGTAAAATAGACAGGAGGAGAGAGAATGAGAACAGGCTGAGTGAAAACAAAAGGATCAATATGATGCTGGTATCAATAGTTGTGACCTTTGCAGCTTGCTGGTTGCCTCTCAATATATTCAATATGGTTTTTGACTGGAACTATGAGGCACTGATGAGCTGTAATCATAACCTGGCATTTACAATCTGCCACCTTGTGGCCATGATCTCAACGTGTATCAATCCCATCTTTTATGGATTTCTGAACAGGAACTTTCAGAAGGATTTGGTAGTGTTAGTTCACCACTGCAGATGCTCAGCATCACAAGAGGAATATGAAAATATTGCCCTTTCAAATCTGCAAACAGATGCATCTAAGGGGTCTCTGAAATTAAATAATCCCCATGTGGATATATAAAATAATCTAACTGCAGTTTCCAAAATTCTGTATTTTGTTGCAGATGGCCTTTTTCTGCAGGTCTTGGTCATGTTACCACCAAGTTTAAAGGAAGACTTTGCCATTTAGTTCAGCAAAACTAGGATTATGCTCCCATAGGCATACTCTTAATAGGTACTTTATGATAGTATTAATGCTGATAAACCACTTCCAACAGTCCTAAAGATCAATAATAATAAACTATAAACAGTATTAACATCTTATGTTTTTAATCCACAGTTTCCTAGTCACTGGTATGCTACCTGAACGCCAATAAAAATATTTCCATTTCAGCCACTGATAGGGATGTCCTTCCTAAACACCTGGCTTCCCCCAGGTAAACCCTGAACACAGTGGTATTCCTAACTTCAGCAGCCTTTCACACACTGTTTTCTGGCATTTTTACTTTCCAACCCTACATCAATACCCTCCCTGGTTAATCTGCAGTTTAGAGGCAGTTCACACCATAAGGGAGGCCCTTGAAGTTCTCATAAGGCTCCACCACCTTCCTTTCAGCCCCCTCATGCAGTTTGCTTTGGCTTAGTACCAGTTCAGCCCAGAAACTGTATTTTAACAAGGGAAAAGACTAGAGATGGACTATTATTTTTTTTTATATGAACACTAAAACAGGACCCATTTGATGTACCACAAGTTTCACTCAGAATGATGTTGTTCAAGATGAAATATATGTTCATCATTTCTCCTAAAAGCATTGCATTCTGCAAACCACCAGCAAAGATCGTCTTCTCTCTTACCATCATCACTGCTCCTTACAACAGACCTTTTAGAATCTCCATTATCAAAAAAACCCTCTATGAATTCAGAGTAAATTTTGGTTTAGCTACTTACTCAGATTTCTCTTTGAGTAGAAGATTAGGTTTGCATTTTAATTTCAGCAGTATTTTCCCCACATTTCTGCACTAGCAAGAGGACACACGCAGAGCAGGTGTGGTCATTGCTGTTCACAGAAACCGTTTCTGTGTTTGAAAATAGTTTCTTTCGTAACACAGTGCAAAGAAGCCTAAAGTGATAATATTGAACACAACTTTTCTTAAACAAAAACATTTTAAAAAACACTTTCCAGTATGGCCATAAAAATTGCCTAACTTCTTCTCCATCCATGATATAGTGACAAATAATCAGTTAATATTGAGCTGTTTAAACACAGTACTTAGAACAGTTTAGTCCAAAAACTCACAATGCTTCCTCTCTTGTTCAAATTAAATATGATTAATTGCTTGTATTGCTAAAGCCATTCTTTTTTTTTTCTTGAGTTTCAAACCCCCTGTTCTAACACTTGTATATAAGGTTCCTTGTAAAGTGTTCTCTAACTTTAGCAATTTATTAATGCCCCACTTAAGCAAAAGAAATTCACATTCAAATTACAATGAGCTCCTTGATGACTCAGCTTTGATGAAACTCACCTTAAGGCTATAAAGTGCTCTTGGAGAGGGAGCATCATTTTTCATAGCCATCCAGTTCCTAAAGGGCACAATTCTCTTGTTACAGCATTAGTTCAGACTGTCTGCACCACTCTGCTCATCAGAGGAGCTCTGTCAGAAGAGCCTCACCAGTTCGTGCAGATACTCAGGTCTGTTAAGTGCCCCCTGATTAATGCTGAGATAAAAGACCTCGGTGAAATCTCTTAGTGTCTGAGCCCATAGAAGTCATAAGGGCAGCCCCATCACAAAAGCAAGAATGGCAGAATTAGTGACAGGGTAATCAAGTATCTGAGTGTTAGGTATGGATTCACTTTGACATAATTTATCGTTCTTTTCCTAATTAATCAAATATCACGCATTTTAAATTGATTACACAAACCTTAACTTAAACATCTGCCTTGTACATCACAGAAAAGAAACTAGGAGACAGATAAATACCTAATTGAGACCAATGATCAGACTGTTAAGAGTATGTCAGTATTAACTATTTCCATGAACTTCAACCCAGGTCACTGGGCTGCCTTTATGGCTGATGCGTGTCATCTGTTTGTTCAGCACAACAGGCATTTAATCAAGTTAAAAGCTGTAACTTGCAGCCAATGGCACTGGGGCCATGCAAGGTCAGAGGGGCTGGCTGTGCTTTGGTGAAGGGATGGAGCTGCTTCTCACCACTGTGACTCCAGGGTGACAAAGTGATTCACTGTCTTCATTGCACCTGGCTTGACTGAGAGCAAATCTGATCCAGGAACTTCACTTTTTGGGGGGATCCCAGTACCTGAAATGAAAACCATCTACTCCTGTCAAAAGATCATTCCCTGAACAGCATTTTAATAAATGCTGGTGTCACACCTGCTAGAGGTTGGGCTATCAACTGTATTTCCCTGGGTTTGAAACCCAAATCTCTATCACCATCTTCCTCAATTTTAAGTACACTGTTTACAGCTTCAGGGCCCATGCTTAAAGCATTTTACAACATGACATTACACATGACATTTACAATTTACTCTAATTTATTAATACTAGCTCAGCAGTTCAGATTACTCTCATTGGCAAATGTCTCGGACAGTATTTAATGTTTGAATAGCTGAGATTCCCATGTGTGAAATTGGCCTAAAAGGCTCCCATCCCATCCCATCCCATCCCATCCCACCCCATCCCATCCCCAAGTCCAAGTGTGCTTACTTTTACAGCAGAGGTGGTTTTAGTGCCATGTCCCAAGTGGTTTTAAAACAGCCATGAAATGGTTTCTGGTTCAGATTATGTGATGCTGATGAATGGTCTCTCTACTGTCTCCCCATAGAAGTGCTTTGGCAGTATGCATTAGGCAGGCAAAAAAAAAGATTGCTATCACTTTTTGTAATACCAATTGTCTACTCCTGACGTCCTGATCAGAGTTAAGCACTCAATTTTTCCTTCCAGTCTGAAAATCTTGATATAAGAGGGTTCTTCATTAGCAGGTGGGAGCTCTCTGAGCAATGACACTGCTTCAGAATCAAAAGTGAACAATAATACTTGTGCCTTGATTTCTCCTTCTCACTTCTTTCTCACACTTTCACTTGACTCAAGTGTTGATGGATGCTCCATTTCTGATCTGAGCATTCAGTCATCAAGCATCTCTCCTTAATGCTGCACTTGTAACAATCACTGTTAAGGGAACAGAGGATCCTCACTGTCTCGGAGACGTCACCCTCAGCGCTGCACATTCTCTCACTACATCCACTGGCTTCCTGTGCATCCTGATACTGAACTTTCAAGCAAGTCAACAGGAGCCAATTGACTGTGACAGGAATAGGAACAAAGAGTAATTACTTGTTTTTAAAGCATAAGTATTATGGACTCCAACACGGTGTGTGACAGCAGTGAATGTAACTGCAATACCTAACACTTAAAGATTGCTCAAGTTAAACTGGCAAATGTTGCCTGTTTTGGGTAATGCTGATGACTTTATTTTCCCTTGTTTTATTGGCATAGCCAAGTAGAAAAACTACTAACAGCCTTTCTCAGCAGAAAGTTGTTACCTGATGTACCCAGCTGGAGGACTGGGAGCTTCCTTGGGGGAGCAGCACCATGGAATTAACTACAGAAAGCTAGAGGGGGAGCCTCAACTCCCAGATGCTAATCCAGTGTAGAAAGCCTTAGTTTTAAGAAAATAAAAACTGTGTCAGAGCTTTGTTTGAGTGGTTTGGTCATGCAGACCAGACCAATGTATTTATAAACATCCTTGTAAATGAACTGTCCTTAAATGTCTGTGTATTTTATGGTTGATTGGTTTCACTTTAAGGGGTTGGATACTTGGGAACTGGCATCCACAGTGGAAATGATTCCATTGAGCAAAGAGCTCAGTTGATTATTGACTGTAATCCTGTCTGTGGACAAAGGCAATGCCAGTGCTGTGTGTGCTTTAAAGACTTTGATTTCTCCCATTGACTGACAAATAAATATTACCCTGTGTAAAACCATCACCCTGCCCAGCTGGTGAATTGTGCTGTCTGTAACTGGGATAGGACACTTCTCATTCAAATGGGGCACCAGAACACCAAGAACCACCAAAAGGTCCAAAGAAAGATCCAAAGGTCCAAGAGAGATCCAGAGCCTGCTGCAGCTCAAAGGGATGGCCATGGGGCAAACAGTGCATGGCTCAGGGGCACAAAGGTACTCAGGAAGGGACCTGACCAGACTTCAGATGTGTGAGAGAGCTGCTGACCCAGTGGAGACAAATGAGAAGGGGGAGAGGACTCAAAGACTGCTCTGAGGAGAAGGGGTGACTTCCAGAGATGTCCTGACAAACCCAGAAGGGTACAAAGTACCCTCCAGAGACAGCAGTGTGCTAAGGTGACCCTTTAAAGCACCAGGAAGAGAGAGGGGAAAAAAAAAAAAAAAAGACAAAGAAAAATTAAAAAGACACAGGGTACGTGACAAACAAGAAAAAACTTTAAATAGGAATAGCCAGCTCAATAAAAGGAGACAGAAAGAAAAATTTTAAAACCTAAGGGGTACAAGGCAGAGGAGGAAAGAAAATGAAAACAGGGATGGAAAAATAGATAAAAGTAGACATAGAAAAACAATTAAAAATGAGAAGAGAGCGAATGTGTAGCAAAGCTCTGAGAACCCTCACAATGAAGGGTCAGACAGGCTGCAGAATTGAGTGGAACCTCATAGACTCCATAAACAACATTGTCCTTTCAATTCTATGCTAATAAGACACTTAGAAATATTCCACAATGGCAACTGTAGAATTATCTTGTCTGCTATCACTCATCTTTAAACAAGGTTCTTTTGGTTTCCATGCAAATGCACTGACTGATGCCTTTTATTTAATTTCCATTTCATTTCACTTCATTTCATTTCTTTCATTTCATTTCATAGAATTCTCCATTAGTCACAGGCTATTTACATAATGTCATGGAATTGGCACGTGTGAAGCTATTCTCTGCAGAATTCACTTCACCCTCATACCTGGTGAGGAAAACCTGTTAATTCATGTAGATGTCAGGGTTGTAACAACTCCATGAATTAGCTCTTCCAGCCAGGAATGGCTACTAGAGTCAGAAAGCTCTGAAAGTTTGGGTTCCCTCTAAAGAGAATCTCTTACCCCTTTTGCCAGGTCCATTTTTGGTTGGAGATTCCGCTGTGCTTAATTGCATGGAATCAGAGGTGCAGTGCCAGAGGGGACTGGGAGAGGCACACCTGCAGTGAGTGCTGCTCAGCCTCCACCTCCACAGCCCCCCAGGGCACCCTCACATTGCCCAGCACATTCAAATCTCTCCTGTCCTCAATAAGGACCCACAGATTTGTCTACTAACAAGTTACAAAATCACTGCTTTTGGGACTACAATTATTTGGGTGGTATAGTTGTGTCAGATGAGTCCATGCATTAATTTCTACCTTGAAGCCATCTCAGGATTTCCATCATTATAACTGCTAAAAACCAACCCATGACTGTAGTCTGATCATATTCCCACATTTTCTGAAGTAGTTGGCCAATGGAAGCTATTTAATCCTCATCAGATTATTGGGATTGGGGGTGGGAATTTGCTTTTCAAATAAATGCAACCACTATTTTGGGAAGTAAACCTAGGCAAGAATCAAAGTCAAGAATCTTTCTGTGAATCAAAAACAGAAAAGAGATCCCAGAACAGTTTTTCAAGAGCCAACTTCCCATTCTCCTGAAATTTCCTTAACAAAACTATCTAGCTGCCTGCCCTTTTACATAATCACAGGAACCTGGCAGCAACTATAATCTCACTGTCCTTTTCCATTTCCAATGCCTCTTGGGCAGATTCCACTGCTAAAGGAGCTCTCTTCAGCTGCAGGAATGAATGCCAAACAGCCTAAATTTTGGGGAAGGGGCTTAGCTCTGAAGTGGCAGTGAAGAAGCTGAACTTGACAAAGCAAAACAGAGCTGAGACAAGATCTCAATGGAGCTCAGACCCTGGAGGAGGCTCAGGAAGATTCTGCAAGAAAATGGAGATAGAATTTATAGTCTCAGAGTAGATTGCAGCAGCATGTAAAAACAACAACAAATATATGTGTGTGTGTGTGTTTAATGCAACACACTGGCAGCTATCTGGGCTGCCAGAGAAAAGATTGTATTTGAGCATCATGTCTTCACAGGGCAATTTTACAAAGAAAAAAAAGACACAGGAATCGTTTCATAATCTAACTTTCACGGGTGGAAGATCCACCTATAAACTGCAGCAATGCCAGAGAATTACCAGAGACAGGCAGGCCCTGCAGTAGCACGAAGCCATCAGGCACCTGAGATGTCAGTGAGGGACTCCCAGCCTCCTCCTGTAAGGTTTGGGAGCTCTTACAGCAAACACCAGGACAGGATTGCTCCAGCTGTGCTGCAGGATGGGCCCTTCACACCCACGCTGGGTGGCTCTAAGTTTACTGTCTCTTGAGGAGCTGCAAAGTAAAGGTCAGAGGGACCTCACCACACCCAGAGGGTAAAACTTCAGGAGGCAAATTAATCAGCAAATAATCTCTTTCAAGATATCCAGGCCACTATTTCACGATTTATAAAGAGCATCTTTGCCAGTCAGCCTAGCAGTGCTGTCAGCATGGCATGATACCCTACCCAGCACACATTTACATTTGAGCATTTCAAACAGCTTTAAGTGTCTTAGTGCTTCCAGCTCTTTATTCCCAGACCTTCCTGACGGTGTGAGCAGGTCAAGTTCTCACTTACACCAAATGCACCGTGCACTCCTGCCCTGGATGGAAATCAGAGATCTCCTTGGGACTGGTGTCAACCAACATCAAATATGTGTGCAGGGCAGCCCGGGCTCTCCCCTGGAACCGGCTCTCGAGGCCCCTTGCCTCAGGCGCCGTCTGTCTCCAGCTCTTTGTGGCAGGTGGGAGCAGGGGGAAGCGTGGAAAATGTCACACCCCGGTGGCTCTGAATGCCACCATCCGTGTTAGTGACCCTAAACCTGATTCCAAGAGAGCACATTCTCCAGGGGCATCCACAACCTCTGAGCACTGCAGAACCTCCTGCCAACTCCCTGCTTGTCAGACAGAGCCCCCAAAACCTAACGCACATTGAGGGCATAACCATCTTTTGAAATGTTCTTTATTAACTAAATTAACTGCTAAAACTTTGCCTACTTTTAGGCATTCAAACAAAATCATTGACATACTGCACTGAGTTGTCAGCTGGAGGAAGGAAGTCCTATGACTGACTGGGAACAAGATTCCTGGCTTCTAATTAAAGATGAACTTGAGACTCCTTTAAAAATTGGCCACAGAATTAGCATTGAATCCAAAAGCAAAATCTGAGTTGACTGAAAGGTCAACAAACACAGGGAGATAATTACTGCTTGATGTTCCAGGAAACCCAAGCTCTGACACTAAATTTTTTTTAAAAGCCTTTGATGAATGATAACAAAAACTTTCTTTCTTTCCATCCCCATCATGCAAATAGACCAGACATAGACATACTGAGGGCATTATGCAAGAAAAAACCCAACAATCTTGGAAGTTCAAGTATCCTGTTAAACCTCACATCTTTATTCATTGACATACACAAAAAAAATCAAATGATTCAAGGGAAAAGTTGTTTTTTGTAAACATCATTTAATTTATCAATTTACAGAGTTGATTAGCTTTTGCTTGGAGCTCTTGCCTCTTTCTAAAGAAAACTACACAGTGTATTTAGATTTTAGGAGTACTCAAGCCATGTTAAAAGGCTGAGGTGAGTGTTAAAATACTTCAGTGTGTTTCTGCATGGATGGGATCTGCAGCAGCTGTACAAAAAGCATCTGAGAATAGCAACAGCAAGTTATGAGCAAAAACAAATTATGAACAAAGAAAAACTGAACAGTCAAATTAATTTAATCAAGGGTTACTGTACATCTGCTGCTAAGAAATAATAGCTGCTTCTTGTTTTCTTGGAAAAGCTAAAAAAGTCAGCTGCTAGTTTAACAATTAAATAGAATTTAAAAATATGCAGAATGAACTGTTGAGGATGTGAAGGAGTCTCTTGATATCATCTAGTCTAACCCCTCATGCTCAGTAAGATAAGATGCTTTTTCTGAAGTATAATCATAAATTTATCTAATTAAAACTTCACCAGAAAGCTGCTCCTGGGCACTGAACCACCACTGACCTCACTGGGATGTTTGGTGCTATTCCAGTTTGGGATCCCCCCACTCTGAAGGATTTTTTCTTTCTCTGTCCCAGTTCATGTTGTTGACAAACTGGGAGCTGAATTCTCTCAGAAAAACCAAAATCTCTCAGTGGAGACCACTTCAGCTGCCATCACGAAGGCAGCAGTGAGCAGAGGTGATGTGGAGCTGCTGATGGAGCAGGCATGAGCCTGATATGTCTGGGCAGATGTCCAAGCAAAATAATTTTTTTTTTCATTTTTTTTTCATGCAACAGACCAAACCAGGGCTGAAATCAATAGAAATTAATTTCCTGCTCACTTCATCTGTGGGATCCTGATGGGTTTGGAAGTTAATATTTCAGTACATGAAACAGACACCAGCAGAACCACCTTAGATGACCAGAATCCAGAGATCCTGCAAATTACTGCCATCTGCATTTTATATTAAATACATCTAGAGATGGTTGTCAAATTTGATCTTCATGAATATCTGTCAACCTTTTATACTGACTTCATTTGCTTTATCTTGAGAGCAATCGAGCTGGTCCCCAAGCAGGCATTACTCACATGCCACCTTTAACAATCAGATTAGCACCGTGTTTGCTCTAAAAGCTGAAGCCTCAGTGCTCAGCATTGGAATGAGATCTCCTGAGCACAGCACACAGCCTGGCCCCAGCTCCAGCCCCATCTTGGAGAGATCCATGCCCACCATATGGTGCTCCTGCTACACCTGTGCTATTTCTAGCTTCCAGCACCACTGGAATTGTGGTGGAAAGATTTATAAATAAGGTTTTGATGCCAAGATGTCTGCTCAGCACACCATAAACCTTTTTTGCAGGTAGTTGAATCAGAATTGTGCTGTGCAGCTGTCATAGTACAGGTGCACACACCCTGCTCTTCCTTCACACAATTCCTTAGACATCCTTTTAGCCACTTTGCTTTCTCTCCTGCTCTTCTTGCAAACCTGTGTGTCTGGATTTAAATTTGCTTTGGCTCTGACATTATTTAACCAGGTGGAAAGAAAGCTAACTTCTACTCTAGGGAATGAAATGACTCCTTGACCACCTTATTCTGCCCTTTACCCTCCACCCACCTTCAGCACAAAGTGCCAGTTCTGCAGCACAGGCAGACCTGTCCAGCCCTCTGGGCACAGCTTCAACATAAACTCAGGTGGAAAACCAGGTACTGAAAACTCCTTCTAATCAAAAGTTGCCCACATCCCAGTGTCAGCTTTAGGCAGCACTAAAAATAAAATAACAGTTCACCTAAAAGCATTAATGTCTAGATAAATTGATCTAAATAATTTTTGGTAGACTGAATAGTCCTTTCAAATCAAATGATTAGGGTTGTATAAAACCCATTCTTTTCCCCCTACTTCCAGCATTTAGGTTAATCTCCTGTCTAGTTTTAACATCTCAGCAGTCATCCTCCTGCAAAAATGAACACTTTGCAGTCCTAATCAAAAAGCCTTGAAAAGCTCCAGAATTCCCAGGGGGTGACAGAGGTACAATGGATTTCTCCTTCACACAGCCACAAACCTTCCTAAATGTCCCCAGCTGCAGCCAAGACAGAAATCTGGCTCACACAGCACTGACTTCAGTGCACTGAGTACATCAAAAATGAGGCACTTTGCTGCCAGAGGTAGGAAATGTGTTATTATCTGGGATGGTTACAGAGAGAGGAAGGTTTCTTCCAGACTGAGTTTCCAAAATAGATATGGGAAATGGATTACTTCTGTCTCAAAGCTCACCACCCATTTCTAGAATCCTCCAGTGCTCTGCTTGCTTTACCTGGATTTTCAGGTCCCTTTTCCCTCCTTCTCTACCACTGCCTTACTTACTGGGAAAGAGCAGAGACAATATTTCTCACAGGATTTAGCAAGAACATCTACATGATGCAAGAATCCAGTACCAGGATTTTACAGCCTGTAATTAAAGTTTACCAATCAGGACAATGAAAATCGAAGGTTTGATTTGTGGGAGGGACAGGGAAAAGCAACCAAAAATCCAACTCAAAAAGCAAACAAACAATAACCAAACAAAAAACCAAACAAACAAACAAAATAAGCTAACAAAAAAAAAAATTCCAATGATCAAAAACCCAACCAAACCCTCCAAAAAACCAAACTCACAACAACAAAACCCAAAAAACCATAAAACGCAATAATAAATCCCTCAGACAAAAAACACAGCAAAAACACCAACACACTCTGGAACTTTTACCAGCAATCATATATAGATGAAAAAGTTGTTTCCATTCACTTAGGTAATTTTTAAATTAAAAAATAAGTTCTACAAAGCATTAGGAATCAAAGGTAAGATTTTGGGACCATTAAGCAGGTCATGGGATTTTTCGTAGCAGAATCCCTGCACACCAAACTACCAAATACCAGACTCACCCTTTTCTTTCCCAGAGATTTTGGCAGCACTGGGCTTTCCACAGCACACCTGAGACACTCAAGAAACACTGGGCCTGCAGTACAGCAATTCTTAATTCCTATTTAATTCAATTTTTAATTCCTTAAAAGGCATTTTCCACCTTTTTCACCCCTGCAGAGGTGAGGCACACATCGGCCAAGGACGCTTCCCTCCCACTATCACCTCACCACCCCCACCAACAGCTTTAGCAAACTCCACCTCCACGTTCTCAGCCTGGTTGCACCCCTGGCACTGGGGTGGGCTCAGCACAAGTTTGGAATTTTGGATCAACATCCTTGTGATCTCTGGCTCAACATCAGCTTGAACCTCCCTAGGGAAATCAGCGTACTGCCAACGTGGTCAGACAGCTTTTCCCATGCACAAGTTTTGCTCTTTATATATTTCCAAAATGTGATGGTTTTGGATACCACAAAGAAATACACGTTTGCAGATCAGGTCCCTCATTTTAAGTGTAACAAAAGGTCAGGACAAGCTCTGCTCTAGATCCTTGCCCAGGTTTGCTTATTCTGCTTTGACTCCCAGCAGTGCTGTGAGGGCCAGCATTTCCTTTCTGCATGTTCCTGAAGTACCTGCAACACTTCCTGCACCAGCCCCGTGTCAGCTCTTCTTCCCAAGAAACCCAGACCTGTGCTTGCCAAATTGCCACACCTTACACCAACACTCCTATAGGCAGTGTTCAGACACTGCATTTTCAATGAATTTATACAGCTGCATTTAGACAAAACCCTAAGAGAATCCAGACCAGCTTTGTGCATGAGCTGCCTGAGCTCTCTGCTGAGTTCCACATCATTCTCATTATTCTGTGAGTAAAGCTGAAATTTCCGTGTATTTGTTTTCTAGTGGCCTCAATGTAAATATGAAGAGCCTGAATTTATGAAACAATCAGATTTTTTCTTGGCTCAGTTTTGAAAAGAAGGAAGAAAAATAACCAAAAGTGTCTCCCCATCTCACTCCTTTATTGTATTGACATTTTGTCCTGTTATCACTGGAGCCTCAGTCACAAGGGTTGTGGAATTGCTTCAGTCCATAATAATTACTTGTCCATATCATAAACCCATTACGGCACAATCTGCCATTATTGGCATATATTGTCATTATTATCATTATCTGCCATCCTTGTTGGCCAAGGCAGCAGCTGTGGTGGTCACACCTATAGTACAGACTGGGTTGGGCAGCTTAGACAGCACAACAAGAACCTGCACAATGCAGATCTTTAGCTGGGACAGTTGTTCACTTTTTTTGAAAAAGAAGCAAATCAACAAAAATTTAAGAGGCGTGGTTATTTTTTTCACTGTATTTCCTGCTAGTCTTTTATGAGTACAAACTATTCTTGTGTTGCAGAAAATCAAGGCAGAATTATGCCTAGATTGTATCTAATTAATTTTTCATACTAAAAACCTTCTTGTTGCCAGATGGCTGATATGTGGCCATTTAGAAACCAGAAGGTACCAGTCAGAAAACAGACAAAGCCCTCAGCTTTGTTCACTGAGCATCTTTTTACCTATGGCCTGGGTAGACAAATTGTGCTGTGTACCTTTGAACAGGGAAGGCATTTAGGAGAAGAACAAATGTTTTCAGTTTTAGTGACTCTCTCTAGACTTCAGAATTATTCTTTCTCATGCAAAGCCATCACTCTCCAGGGTAAAATACAGGAGGGACAGAGTATTAACCTTAGAGATATCTTTTACTGTGTCAAAAGATTTTTGTGTTATCATCATCATCATCTAACCTGGAGGCCTTGAGAATGAAGCACATGGAAACCAAGAGCCTGGGTCTGCTGTGGCTCCTTTTGTCACCTCCAAGGCACAGTCTGCTGGCAAAGGAAGAGCATCCCCTCCAGGACAGCTGAGCAAGGGACAGAGTGCTACCAAATCCAGCACAGCCACAATCCAGTCTCAAATTTGTCAGTGCCTGTGCAGAGAGGAGCAAAGCCCCATCTCCCTCTCACAGGTGAAGCCTGGGCTTGCACTAAGAGGGCAAAGGCATTTCTGTCCTGTGTGTGCCAGCTACCCACTGGGTAACATTTGACAGAATGTCACACGGAAAGGAAAAAAACTGCTCTTTAATTATAGTCCTTCTGTTGTTCGACTCAGGGGTTTTATTAAAAGGGAAAAAGCATGGAGAGCAGCTAATCAGCTGCTCTTAACAAATGAAGGTCTGGAGATTGATTTTTCAAGTGATTAGTGGTGCAAACACACATTTTCACAACTCAAAATCTTTGCATTTCTATCCAACTATTTTCATTAACCAAGGAAGGATTAGAGAGGGACAGTTAAAAGCCAACACCATCCTCAAATACTAATGGCTTTATTACCACAGCACACTGATTTTAAAAACCTGTTCAGTTGCAGCTCTGTTCCCATAACCCCAGGAGCTCCACAGGTTCAGCTTAATTAGAAGCAAAAGCTGTTGCTGTACCTTTGCACATACAATTCTTTCCTAACGAGAATCATTTGCTGGACAAAACTCCTCCCAGCTTGGCCCAAGCCATTCCCTGTCTCCAGCAGCATTTAGCACCATCGCCCCTCTGCTCAAGTTAGAAGCTCTAATGACAGCAGCTGCCAGCAGCCTGTGGGCTGAAATAGGAATGGGAATGGCTCAGAGACAGATGATGCACCCTGAAGGGAGCTAACAATGAGCATGGTGGCATCAGGCAGATCAGACAGCCTCTGAGCTTGCCGTGCTCCTTCCCATCTGTGCTGGTCCCTCGAGGTGTCCAGCACTCACAGCTCACTGCTGCTGGGATTGGGAGCACTGAGTGCCCAGCACTCACCAAATGCACCTCCAGGTAAACACAAGCCACAAAAACGACAGTCTGCTGTATAGATTAATAGCTAGATTTAATTGAAACCTCCAAAAAGGACAGTTTTAATAAAATCATCACTTGCTGCCTCATTTTCTGAAGGTGGAAATCAGGCAGGGCTCCCCAGTTCCTCTTGAAGAGAAACCCACTAATGTGGGGCTCTCACAAAATCCCACCTGCCCCATCTTCATTTCCCAGCCTATGGCAGGGGCAGCAGAAGCAAGCACAGGCAGTAGCCACGGGGCAGACTTCTGGACCCCAAATGACACCAGACATTACCACAATGCATCCGGTCAGGGATGTTCCTTATGTAGCTTTAAAACCATAAAGTATAAATGAATACATACAGGACTTAAATGTTGATACCTTGTGCTTACACAGGCTCAGAGACAGTCTCACTGCAATTCTCAGCGGAGTTAATTCGTGCACGGTGGGCCCATGGTGTTATCAAGATATGAGAAGGAATGCATTACATAAATATATATTCATCACAGGGAAGAGAGCAGCCAAGACCAGTTTTCAGTTTTGCTTCTGCACTTAGACATGCTTTGTAGATATTTTCCTTCAACAAATGACTCAATCCATCACAATTAAAGTAACACAATATAATCTTTCCTTTGATTTAATTGCTCCCCTTCTGCCAAATATTCAAGTTCAAAATACATTCAAAGCAATATTTAAAATAGGAAGATTATTTTCAAAATTAGCACAAATCTCTTAATGGGCTCAGAATTACGTGCTGGCAGTCTTGCAATGCATTGGGTTTTGGTACTTAATTTTAAATGATTTCCAACGTATGCCAGCAGGAATCTGAGTTATTTCCCAGGGAACTGTAATGGACTCGGGTATTCAAATCCCTCAGAAGATATGTGCTGCTGCTGCAAACACTTTCTCTCTCCCATGTGCTCAGGGCAGAGCTGCTCCTCTCAGATCCAGGATGGTGCCCACAGCCCATGGGGGGACCAAGCCCTGCATCCTCACAAGGTCCCAGCCCACAGCATCTGCATCTCAGATATTTACACAGTTCAGGAGCAAGGCCGTGGGGAAGGTCACAGGTGAGGTCAGAATGAGAGATGCACAAAAAGACACCAAGGAGAAACCTGAGACTGGGTCCATGGCTTTGGAAAAACACCCAGGGAGAGGCAAGGACCAGCTACAAAACCAGGCCACAGCTTCAACAGCTCTGCTCAGGCAGATTTGACCTGACAACTTAAAAGCCTTCACCGATAGTCCCATAAGACTGCCCCAGGTAAAGCACATGTAGACAACGTTTGTTAGACAACAAACCAGAGCTGTGCTCAGAGCTTTGCCACTCTCCTGTAACCACAGGGCAAGTGGAGAAGAGCAATTCAGCACCACCACAATTAATGAATGCAATCTCTTCTGTCCTTTCCTCCTGACTTCCATCTCCTTCGTTTTCCACTCCTTTCCCTTGCTGTACCTGCTGAATGCTGAATTTCATGTCCATGAAGATTCTTAGATTGAAGATTCTCAGGCAAAGAACTGAGGACTTGTGAGGCTGCAATTCCTGGACAGTGATATCAATTCCTGGACAGTGATATCAATTCCTGGACAGTGATATCATTCACCCAGACATGGTCCTGGCCAGGGGAGCTGACAGAGCAGCTCATCCCATCCTGCAACTCCACCAGGCTGCCTTTGGTCCCAGCCCCTGAGGGTGGCTGCTCTGTGCCCACCTGGCCAACAAGGAGCTCTGTCCCATTAAAAAATAAAAAAAAATAAAAAAAAATCAAACCTTTTGTTTCTTTATTGGGCTTTAAACCATTCAAACCACTGCACTGAGGCACAATGAGGGGAAGGGGAGTTACAGGTAAAACTACAGTCTCCAGCTGTCTATGAAGATGCTTAGATTAAAAAAAAAAAAAAAAAAAAACCCAAAAAAAACACAACCCAAAAACAAAAAAAAAAAAAAAAAAAAACCCAAAAAAAACACAACCCAAAAACAAAAAAAAAAAAAAAAAAAAACAAAAAAACAAAACAAACCACAACAACAACAACAAAAACCCTGAAAAAACACCAACCAAAAACTCAAAAACAAAACAAGAAAAAAACCCACAAACAAACAAACAAAACTCCTCTGCTATGAGCTGGCTTTTACAGCTAAAATTCCCAGAAGCTTGGTGACAGCCCAGGCTGTGCTGAGGCACCTGAGCTTTGCGAGCAGCACAGGGTGCTGGTGCCATCTGCCGTTCTGGCAGCCACGGGCACATCAGGAACAGCAGCACAAAAGACTAAAATTTGACTAATTCATGTCTGGCATAAATGAAATTCCTTCAGATGCCTGAAGGTCTCCTGTGGCAGTTTAGGGATAAATGAAGTTTTAGGAAAAATTTATTTACATGGGAAATAACACAAGCAAATCCTTGTTGACACAGTCTTTGATGCTCCATGAAATTAGACAAAATGCCCTTCTAGAAGCAAAGAATGAGACAGAAACAGAGAGAAAGACTGACTTTTAGGGTGAAATTTCTTTTAGCTTTAGTTACTTAGTTTAACTTCTCAGCCAGGAGTTTAACTCCTGCAGCTCAAAAATTCAGCAGTCCCAAGGATAAGAGCACCAAGCTCTTTTCCTGAAAATTATCTCCTATTTAGGACAAACAAAACCATCTCCATATATAAAACCAGGGAGAATCCCAGCCTGCTCTGATCCAGCTCCTCCACTGAAGGCACTTGAGGAGGCTCACAATCCCCAAATGAAAAACTGCCTTTGCAAGATACCCACTTTGCACCCAGACCTGACACAGACAGCA
>VZUA01068756.1:0-19262 GCA_013401035.1 Horornis vulcanius
CATCTGGAGTTGTTTAGAGGAACAGGCACCTGCCTCTTCATCCCCTCTCCACACTTTGCTTAAAGACAGAAGTGCTAAACTAAGTTGCTGCTACACCAGGACAGAGTCTGTGTCCCTGGGCTTGTTCCATCTGCTGGGAGATGCTGTTGTCCTTGGAGTAGGACAGGTCACCTTGCTGAGGGAGAGCCAAAGGAAGCAGATGTCATTTAATCCCATCCCAAAGAGTCCCGGCAGTGCTGCTGTTGGAAATACGATGCTTGATGATACTACTGGTGCCTGAGAAAATTGGGTTAATGTGCAAGCGAGCTCTGCTGTTTAACTGATCTCTGCTCTGCACAGTCATCATGAAAAGAGCAGGGCTGGGGCAGTTTGGGTGGGAGCTCTGAGCCTGCAAATCTTGGAATACCAGGCTGGACCAATCTCCTGGAAGCATTGCTGGAGGTGTTGTGCCCCGCATCCAGCAAAGGGGAAAACTTACTGTTGCTAGTTTCTCAATTTCTTCATCAGTTGCTCCCAGAGACGCCAGCCCAATGTCCTAGGAAGAGAAGGGAAGGGGCAAACATTAGGACAGGTTTGTTCTGAGGGCCTTAGACATTGATTGCTCTGTTTTATTGCCTCAAGATTACACACACTGTTGCCCTGCAGTGCCAGGCATCTGCTGGGACTTCATTGTGCTCAAACTAAAACCATGTTGTTGCAGAGTCAGTATTAGGGTCTTGGTCCATCACTAAAACTCTGGAACATCATGGTTACTAAGAGCAAGGAAGGTTTAGGTGACAGCACTGGGGTTTGGATTCCCACCTCTCAAGGGGGAGAAAGCAGATAACACCTTACCTGAGAGAACTGGGCAAATGTCTTATCAGCCAGCATTGGGACGTGCCCCAGCAGCTCATGACAGCAATCCCTGCCAACGGGAGGAGGGAAAGGAGGAAAACACAGTCAGCAGCAGACAGAGTGTGACTGTTGGGGGAAAAGGGTGATTGCTATCCAGCTGGGAGCTTGTGGGCAGGGAGGCCAGGGGCCATACTCACGGCTCGGGGGAGTGCATGGGCGAGGAGGCGTGGCGGATGTACTGCGTGCACTGGAAGACGCGGAAGGCCAGGCTGGCCAGGAAGTCCCGTGCTGACAGCAGGCCGGCCACCGGCCGGAGCTGGAAGCCAGTCCTCTCTGAAACAGCACACTCTGTCTGTGCCAGGGGCATGGCCCATGGGCTGTGCCACTGCTCCCAGCATAGGGAGTGACAGGGCTACACCAACATAATCCATCTGCTCCCACTAGGAACAACACCTGCTCTTCAGGGGCATTTATTTGACCACAGGCTTGCCCTTTGGTCACAGCCTGCTGTGTTTAGCTGCAGTCCCCACCACTTGGGCTCTACCTCTGTCCTCCGTGGGCAATGCACAAGCCACCAGCTCTCCTCTAAATCTCAGCTCACACATCACTCCTTTGGGTTCAGGCTTCCCATCTGTAGCTGCCCCTGCTGGCAGACCCTGATCCTGGGTCCCCTGGGCTCATACCCACCTTTCAGGAAGCGGGAAACCTCCTCCAGCTGAGGGATGTTGTTCTCACTGTAGCCACAGAATTTCTCCAGTAGACTGAAAGCTTCAAGGTACTCCTTGCAGGCATGGGTGGGGTACAAGCTCTTCAGGGTGCTGTACACCTCCTTCCTTCAGGAGGAGAAGTGGCAGACATTCAGTGGTTAATGTGTGCAGTCCTCTCCTATGCTCTGGCTATGCACTATCAGGGACTCATGTCTTTAGGCTCTACGTCCCTTTGCCTTTCTCTGCCTAAGTCTATGTCTCTGCACATTGATGGAAGTATGTAAACATACAGATGCACATTCAAATGAACCTGCAAAGGCAGCAGCTGTGTCTGCACAGACCTGTACAGAAGACTGTATAAAAGGTATTAACTGGAATTAAAATATTCCCAGTTGGTTAACCCCTGAAGTTGCACTGTGAAGACAGTCAACAGAACCAAGAGATGACCTTGTTGAGAAGCCTGTGTACTCAGTTCATATGAGCTGGTCTTTCTCTCAGAAACACCCCTGCATCAACACTCCTGGAAAAAAAATCACATTCAGAGGAGTGTTTTCCTAAGTGAAAAAGTGGTCTGTGAGGTACCATGCAGATAGTCACCATGGGCCTCATACTCCTTCCTGCAGCTGTGATCACTGCTCTTTGTTTGGAGACTGCTACTGAGTCAGACCCCTTAGAGAAGTGTGACTCCAAATTATCTACCTTGCTCTGTGAGGAGGCTCCTTTAGAGGAAACTCCTGTGGGCTGCAGCATGAAAGGGTTTTTTATAACAAGCCATGGAGTTGGATGCTTGCACTCCTGATGCGTTCTTCAAGAAGTCATGCCCTGAATGTTTGGGTTTTGATTCCCAGCTTCTAGTGGTGAAGCACTCATGGTAAAATCAGCACTAGTAATGGAATCAGCACTCACCAGGTAGCTGTCTCCTCCGCCGTGTACTCCACGTGAGGGATCGGGTCCCCACTGCAAGGCAAAGGCACCATTACTGAGCAGAGCCCCAGCCAGGCTCCTCTCCCCTCTGAGAAAGAAGCACTCTGGAGAAGCTCTGCATGACATTCATCAATCTTCTTTAAAAACCAAAGAAGGGGGTGACAGGAGAGACAAGGTACTGGGTCATTTGTATAGGTGTAAAAAATGCATAGCTGCAAAGAAAAGCATGAGTCTAGTCAGAGATTATAAATGAACAAGTGATGAAGAAGAGTTTAGCAGGTGTAACATTACCAAGAAAAAAAAAAAAAAGGCTTTCACTGGAAGAAATTTAAAAACTTAGTGCTTGAAAATAAATTCATTTCATATGTCTGGACTTCAGGGAGCTGATGGCTCCAAGAATGAACCAGTGGCTGGGAAATAAAAGCAGCTAATAAGAAAAACTAAATGCATTTGACCTGCAGGAAAATATATTGGCAGTAAGATTAAGGATGGCAGGAAAAGAAAATCTCAGCATTGATGTAAATGGGCATTGATGAAAGAATACTGACAACTTTACTTTTTCTCATCATAGTTATCAATTATATTTCCTAATCTTTCTTTTTTTGTGTGTTTGGACAAATGAGATATTCGTGTATTGTAAAGCACAGTTACTGAAGGGAGACTTGAAGGGATGCTGCACATAAATGCTAACCTGCAGGTGAGATGTTAGAGAAGACCTCTTAAATTGGTGCCTCATCTTAGGACAGTATTTATCCCTGTGTCCCTTGGGACTCTTCCTCTGGCACCATGACTTGCTGTGCATTTAGTATTTGAACAGGATAAAAAACAGGATAAAAACCATCAGTGTCCATACTCTGGGCTTCAAATTGGCAAATACATGAAAAACAACAGCAGAAACCCTTGCTGGGATCACACCAGTTGCAGGGGTTGCTCAAACAGGTGACCCAGATAATTTCTGTAGTCTGCTTTCAGCACTTAAAGTCCTGCTCAGAGAGAGAATGCCACAGTGAAAGGCAGTGTCACTGAATAGGACCTGGGGAATATTTTACAAACTTAACTGAATATAGACTCTGTTTGATGTTGTAGTGAACACGCTGAGTGCTATCACTGCACGTATCAGAATAGAAGTATTAAGTAAGAGTACAAGACAAAGTCTTAAATCTATATAAGACAATGATAAGAACATTACTGGAATCTATTTAATTTAGCAGAGAGAGTTAGGAGGTGAACCATTTAGCCTGTAAATATCCTCATAGCAAAAAAAAATCTGATAGTGGTATTTTATCTAGTAGATGAAAGGCATGTGTGATCCATTGGGTAAAAGCTAAAGCTATTGAAGTCCAGCTTAGATATAAAACCTCCATTTTTTCATGACCAGGATAATGAACCCTTGGAACAAATTTCCTGGGCATGGGGCAGATTTTTCAGTACTTGAAACACTGAAGTCAAAACTAGATGCCATTCTAAGGAGATGGTACATTTCCAAATGAAGTTTGAGGTCTGATGGATATATATATCTGGCTTTTGCAGGTTTATTCTTACTATATCCTTACCAATGTATGAATTAATGACAACAGGTATTTTTTAATTAAAGAGAGACCAGAAGGCAAAGAAAGAAGAGAAACGCACAAGGAGCTGGAAAGGCAGAACAGGGAGACAAAACATAAAGGAGGAGAGGTGTCACACAGGTGCAGAATGACTTGCCAATAGGCTCATTGACATGTCATTATCCCCACATGAATGTTAGGAAGGAGACTTACTGCTTATAGTGAAAAGCAATCTCTGCTATTGATTTCCTTCTCTGGCGATATACTTGGTCAGAGTAGCCCTGTGGTGACAAACAGGAACAGAGACAGGACTTTTAATCAGTTACTAAAGTTTCTCACCCAGGAAAATTCATCACTGGCTGGGGAGACATCTCTCAAGGCAGCAAACATGCTCCAGTCCCCTGATCAGCTGCACTAATAGGTGTTCCCAACTCCCTGCTTCTGTGGGACGGCTCAGGAGTTGAGTGTGGGGGATGCACAAGCAGACTGACTCACCGGATGATCCAGATCCAAGTCAGGGTCAAACTTGGTGACCAAGTGGTGGCACTTGTCCAATTCACAGATTTTTCTGGGAAACCAGTGAACTGTGGGGAGAGAGAAAGTGACAGTCTGTCTGTGAAAGTGAAGATCCCCTAAAGGGAAGGGCCTCTGAGGCTGAATAAGATACACCTGATCTGGTGTACCAAATGTATACATACAACATGGCACAGCTACTTTAAGGCAGTAGTTTCATAATCCCAATGCTCTTTTCCTGGAGTCATGTCTGATGCCATGACCTGCATTTCATTACTTCCTTGCCCATCTCTCAGCAGAGTATTTTGTGACAAAATTAAAGAAGAAGATGAAAATTAGATTTTACTCAATGATTCATGTTAAAAAACACCCAGAGATCCTGCTGGTCACAGATCTCTAGGGATCTCTAGAGTTATTCTACAATATTATTCTACAATAATCATCCTATCTTCAGAACAGGATGGCATGGGAAGTGTCTTGTAGGTTAGTGCTTAAATCTGTACAGAGGTCCTAAGGCAGGAGATTACTTTGCATTTATAATATAAAATGCTGGAGTAAGGATGGAGAACTTATTAGGAAAGGTGTGAGCAAAGCATGAAATTCAACTTCCTATTTCTACTTTTTTCAATCTTTTACCAGAAGAACGGGCTATGAACAATGGAGTCTGTTGAGAAAAGGACAAGGAGGGAAATTACTTTCAGGATTCAGGTACCCCAGAGGCAGTCCCTTCTGGTTTGCTCTGGTCTCCCTTTACTGGGAATAACAAAGTCTCCACCCTGTTTCTACAGGGAGGGCTCAGCCTCTCTGCATAAGTGAAAATTTTTTAAAGTTCCTTACATTTATCTTCCTTAGTGGTCCTCACATCTTCTGCTACCCTCTTGATGGAGCTAATGAAAGTATTGAGGTCAGAGCTGTGAACTTCACAGCGCACAAAGTATTCCAGTTCAGCAGTCCCTTCACGGGGCTTTCGGCTAAGCCTGGTCTCCAGGTGGTGAATTTTAGCTTCAAATGTCTTTTGAGACATGGAAAGGAAGGAAAAAAAAAATTAAGCAACATTTGAAACACCTTCTGCTACTACTCAAAGATGTCCATATGGACACAGAAATATAGAATGGTTTGGGTTGGAAGGGACCTTTAGCATCATCTTATTCCAACCTCCCTGCTGTGGACAGGGACACCTTTCACTAGATCAGGTTGCTCGGAGCTCCATCCAATCATACCTTTAACGCTCCCAGGGATGGGGCATCCGCAGCTTCCCTGGGCAACCTATTCCAGTGCCTCATCATCCTCAGAGTAAACAATTCTTTCCTACTATCTGACCTAAACCTACTCTCTTTCAGTTTGAATCCATCCTCTCTCTCCTGACACTATGTGCTCTTGTAAAAAGTCTCTCTCCATCTTTCCCCCCAAGACCCACTTCGGTTATTAGGAGGCTGAAATCAGGTCACCAAGAAGCCTTCTGTTCTCCAAGATGAACAATCCCAGTCTGGAATGGATTCCTTCTTGTTCTTTTCTTCATGCCCCCACCTCCCTCCCGTATAAACCCCCTTACCCCTTGATTCCACATTTTTTCCTTCTGCACAAACACCGAGGCTGTTCAACAACTACCAACAGAAGGCTTCCACGGCGGCAAAGAAGACCAAGCGAAGGCGTTGCTGTGGCAGAGCGCCACGTTCCGTTTTCCCGAGGGTGTGTTCGGGGGCGCTGTGGCGGGCCCGGGGGTCCCGCGGGCCGGGCGCTGCCCGGGAGGGCCGGCGGCGCGGCGCTGGCCGTGGTGCTGAACGCCGGCGCTCCTCTGGGTTCGCTGCCAGCACTGAGGTCATTTGGGCACGCTATCGGAACTGACCTCCCACATGGAATAAGGAGACAAAATGATGCCTGTGGTCTCCCAAAGGGCCCTGGTAGATTTGTGGGAATTTTCTTTAGCTCGGTGAAAACAGGCAGTACAAGCCCAAGGCTCCAGTCGATGACCCAACCTTCCCAAAGTTCCCTCAAGACCTTTGATAGAGGAAGGGACATGATTTCTTTTATTAATCAGAGGCAAAAAGATGAGAAGGAACAGATGCAATGCCACAGGTAAATTAAGTTTAGGTTGGTGTTTTTTAATGTACCTACAAACTTCACTATTACATTGTCCCTTCAACAATCGATACCTTTGCATTAATCTGACAGCCGTGATTGCATTACCTATGCTTCAGCTGCATGTAACACATACAGAAGAGTGAAACCAGCTCCCCTGCAGCCTGGTTCATGATGAGGCAAATGTCATTATGCCCGTCTGCTTTCATATCTTGTACCTGCATTGCCAGAGGGATCTGGGAAATGAATCGTCCGCTGTTGGGACTTGACATGCTTGTCTTTTTATTATATTTAAAGCTCTCTCTGTGACAAGCTCAAAGAGCTTTTTTGCTCCAGGAAGAAACAAACAATATTTGAACATAAGCTGCCACAGCTTCTTGCTTGATGTTTTAAGAATTGTTTAAATTACAGAGTTTAAATGCAGTATAACGTAAAATCTACCAAGTACAAGAGCTTACACATCTGTTTCATAACCACTGAGCAGCCTGTTGAATGCTACACTGATGGATTTGTCATGCTTTATCTGGCATCTGTGTGCTTCTGGGAAGGAGACCCCAGTCATCACAACACATGGGACTTGTCTGAAAAGTTTGTCATAAAGATTCTTTCAGTCTTGAGACAAGAACCATATTTTGCCCAGAAAACAGCTTTTCTTGCAGCAGTCCTGGTAGAGGAATTGCAATTGCTGAAGATTGAAATGTTTTTCATAAGATTATCAGAGGTAATACTAAATGACCAATAATAACCAGAATGCCCTACAATTTCAGGGAAATACTTATCCCCCAAACACACTTTTTGTATGTTTACAGTTTTTAAGTAGCAGGTTAACTGTATAGTGCACATAGCCCCAAACAACCTGCTGTGACTGAACCTGCTCTGAGCAGGAGGTCGGACCAGAGGTGTCCAGAGACCTTACAAGCCACGTGACTGATTAATAGGAACAAATTGTCCTCTTCTCTCACTGCTGAAGTCAATGAAATTAAACTACCATAGATAAAACACATCTCAGAACCTCAGTTTGCAAAACACTTTTGAATCATTCTGGATAAAAACATACTACATGAATGCATGCTGTCATGCTTGGATTACTGTTTAAATAGGCAGCAGTTATCTGAGTCTTTCCATTCATGGCACTGAGATCATATATAATGCAACATTACATTGCTGGCTAGGGGGAGAAAGCTCAGTTACCAGTTTTCCTTGATATTAAAGGCACAAACAGGATGCATCTCTGAGGGAATAAAAAAACCCCCTTTAACATGTGAATCAGAGTAATCCTTGCAGTAGAGAGGTAATTTTGAAATCAATATGCCAGCTTTACACCCAGGGCAAAGTTGTTTCTGTAACTGTTTGACTGAGGACTAGTGTGGTAATGGCCCACAAGTGAGGTGAGTTTGATCTGTAGACAGACATGGCACACAGCTTGCTTTGAATGTGGGATCAGATCCCTGTGCCTGAAGTTGAAGTGCTGCACAGTGGGGAGGGCTGCCAGAGTATGCTACAAGCCATGAGGGTGTGGACTGGAACGTGAAACTGAAAATAATTAAGCAAAATTAAGGCCAGAGCTTAACAGCACAGCAAGACAGAGGTACGCCTCCTTCCTAGTGATGGCAAGTGAGGACACACTGGGGCATCAGCAAAGCATGACTACAGAGATATCAGACAATTAACTGATAATTTGAAGTTGGCAGATCTAGTCTGAGTCTTCTTTATTACACTCAAGTGATGTTTCTCACAGCCCAGTCATGAAACCTGAAGTGTGTTCCTTGAGTAGCACACAACAGGCGAGGTACTCACCTCAAATACCTTAAGGACACGGGACAGAGGTGAAGTCTTGGCTCCCTTGAGCATGAAGAAGAGGTTCAGCATGGCTCTCCCATCCTTCTCCTCGAATACAATGGTCTCTGTAGCCTCTGCAGCATCAGTGGCTGCAGCCGCAGCCTCTCTCTCCTTCCTGGCATCTTCAATGAGGCTTTGACGTCTTCCAATGAACCGTGGAGACTGAAGGCAGAACAGAAATAAATAACAGTGCTCACAGAGATGTAGGAGATCAGAGGCATGCCCAGTAGCTGGATGAGATGTGACTGGTATGTGTCAGCAGAGGAAGCAGGGAAAGGTTGGACTGACTTGCCTGGCTTTGTAGAGGAAGATCTGCTCATGAGGACTGAGGTTTTAGAACTGAACTTTCAGAAATGTGGAGCTTTGGGAAAAATCTGTGTAAAATATCTTTTTAGCATAACTGGAGATTGGGCTTCTCCCCTCACCTCCCCTAGCAACAGTTTTCAATATCCTCCAAAAACACCAAAACCCAGAAACAATCTTATGTGGTTTTCAGGTGTCTGATGAACTCAAGTGGAGAGACATCAGATAAACCTGGAGTCATCTGAGAAAATATACTTTGTGAGGGACAGGTGAAGCCCACAGCTGTGGCCTGGCTAGGAAACATGAACTGTTTGCAGGTGTATTAGCGGGGCAGCTTAGCAAAACTGCTCCCAGGATCCAATATGACATTTACTTTTGACATTAAGTGGATGCTTATCCATTGAAGTGTAATTGAAACCACAACCATATACCCCCGAAAATAAATTCCTCCCACTTATCTGTAGATTTGTTTTGTCTCAACAAACTCTTGCAGATGTCTGTTACTTGGAATTGAACCTAAAATGCAACTCTGTGCCCGAGGTCATATTAGGACACCTGTTTATATTTATAGTGAACTACAAACTATTTCAATCACTGCTGTTTCTTTTGTTATACAAATAGCTCATATACCAACTTATTTTTTCTTGGTCTTTTTACAACCAATTTTCTATTTCAAGGCAACACATCTGGTTCCAGTTTTCTGTGTTCAAGACCCAAACCAGATGACAAACCTCCAGAGCTTGCTAAAAGAAACCTGAGGTGACACTGAAGAAGGACAGAGAGTGGGACTGGCTGCAGTTTTCCTGAGACTGCTTTGAAAATATTTAGAAAAGAGATACACG
Source organism: Horornis vulcanius (assembly GCA_013401035.1). Taxonomy (NCBI): domain Eukaryota; kingdom Metazoa; phylum Chordata; class Aves; order Passeriformes; family Scotocercidae; genus Horornis; species Horornis vulcanius. The sequence continues at coordinate 9,589 of VZUA01068756.1, forward strand.
CTAACAAAGCAGCACTTTCCCTACCTTGTGAAAATTAAGAGTGTTTTCCTTCCAAAAAGACAGCCTGATTGACTACTAAGTTTATCTTCTCCCTGATTTTCAAAGCCCACTGTCAGTAACTTATGTTTCCTGGGAGAATCCTCTTGAACGCTTTAGCAGTATAAAGCTGACATTTTAAACACAGCCCCAAAAACTCAGCACATCGAGGCTCCAGCCCATGTACCTCTACCTGGCCCTTTTTCAGTAAAGACACCCCTCTGAAATCATATTTCCTGATCCACCCTTTATTCCTCAGGGCACAGAAAAACACCTTTTAGCAAATAAGTACATGCTGCTGCTTGTCCAAATTGGTGGTATTTGTGCCCAAAGAGAGCAGACATCTAACAAGTGACCTCAGGTGTAAATTTAAAAATCTTTTGAGCATGTGCTCGGCTTTAAGTGTGTGTTTTCCATCACTGCAGTGTTTTAAGCTCAGCTGGTGTTTACTTTAAAGTGCCTGCAATAAGCAGGGCAAACAGCCCTGTGCCAGCCACAGAAAATGAGCTCCACAGCCATCCCAAGCCAGGCAGTGCTTTACCCAAGGGTGCTGTGTCACACTGTGCCCCAAGGCACAGAAGGATTTTACTTCTGGGTTGGAGAAGGGTAAAGAAGGGAAATTAGACACCCATATTTAGACTGTAAATCAGGCTAAAATCCAACAGGGTGGGGTTGAAAATGCCAGAGTTGTGTAACTGGAAAACTGCACCAGGAGAAGCAGACTCAACCAGTCCCACACGTGTGCTGGGACTGGGTGGCCCCTGGCAGGCAGGAGTAGGGGCTTTGGTCCCTGTCAAGGGGTCCTGGAAGTTTTTTAGCTGCATGATGGCATAGTTTAAGTGGGTAAATTGAAAAAAATATCAAAACAAAGCAGAAAAAGGCTGAATTTTGCTTGGGAGAAGAGGGCTGGTGAGGTCTGCCTGCCTGCTGCCTCCTCTGCCAGGTGAAGGCTGCCTGGCTGCATGTTCCCCCACCTCACTGTCCTCAACTCTGCCCTCACATTTATGCTCATTGGGCTATTACCTCCTTTTGCTGGAAATTTGTAATGTGGCATATATAATAACCAAACTGATCCCATGATAAATGCCTTCCTTCCTTCCTTCCAAAGGCACCATGATATGGTATTTCTGAATTGCCTTGCAGAGTAGCTCCCTGAGTGCATATCTGGCTACAGTGAGAACTGTAATTTGATTTTGCAAAGCATTTATTTGCTAACCAGGGCCTGACTCATTCACCTCTTCTGAAGGTTAGTTTGCACCTCTTATGAAGGGTTTGTTCATTTTTCCTTCCTCAAATTTGCTGCAACTCAGAGTGCCTAGCCTGCATATTGTCATTAAAAATACTGTGTTCTGAGCTGTTTTGTTGCTTTTTTCCTCCAGCTCATTATTTGGAAGGATTGTAAAGACTAGGGACATTAATGTCCCATCCCTGTTTTCCTGGGTACTTTTTCCTGCTTTTTTGGCTCCAATGGCTGCCTCCTGCCTGGCTCTGTAACCAAACTTTGCCCCAGCTACAGTTCCAGAAAGTTCCAGTTTTTCTTGCAAAAACAATTTGCAGCAGAAAAACTTAATATATAACCAAAGATTTTTCCACGCAGTTTGGTGTTTGGCTGGCCCAGCTGACATGTAAAATACCTGCTGGTGTAGAGGAGTTCTAGGATTGCTAAGGTCTGGATTTTCCCCCCACTTTGCAGTTTCCCCTGGCAAGGGAACACCTCAGACCTGCTGGAGGTGATGTGATGGTGGGTGGTGGCTGTGGCAGATCACCCACGATCACAGTGACAACATGAGCGCCAGGGACATGAGATGTCACGTACAAATGCAGAGTCATGCCTCTTGCTGGGCAGAAGCCAGGGTTGTGGAGATCTCCTGTGCTAGGTGAGAGCAAAGAGAAGAGCTTTTCCTGCATCAGACTCTCAGAGTGATCCTCACAGGGCAAAGTTTTAATTTTATTTGTTTTCCCTCTCCTGAAGATTTTCATTCAAAAAAGAAAAAAAAACAGGCCAAGGTTTTATGTACCCTCCAGGCTGGAAGAGCCATTCACCCCAAGCAGGCTGCCTCACTCTTGTCAGCCCACTTGTTGAACCTGAGCTCCACTGGCCCCTATGTTCAGTGGCCCATTTTTTCATAAAACACAGAGCAGCACCCCAGAGGGTATAATAACCAAACACTCTTCACTTCTCCAGACACTGAGCATCTCAAATACTGATTTTACAAGTTGTCTGGAAAATATCAGGTTTTCAAGGGCCACTCAAGTGTTAATTATTTTGCCAGAATGAAAAGGACTGTGTCAGAGAAAGTCTTCCCTGATTTCCATTTATTAGAGAAAGCCAGCTTACCTCCTTTTTTCATAAATGTTTCCCTCCTTTTCCAGCAAACTCCACTCTCCAAAACACCTTTCTGCCAATGTAGTGGTTGATTTTAGTGAGGCAGAGCATTGCACAGGGTTAAGAGGAGAGTGGATAAAAAAAAGCAACAGGTGTAAGTGAGAGAAATGGGGAGCTCTAAAAGTGACCTGCTGGAGTCACACTGCAGACATCTGCTCCCTAACCCATCTCTATTCTTAAGCTTCCTGCTGCCAAGCATCCCAAGGGGGTCTCCTTCTGGTGCACCCATTGCCACTGGCTGCTCTGGCTCCTGCATTGTCACCTGCTGCCTATCCACACCTTTGCCTCACAGGACCATCCAAGACTCCACTGGGAATCTTCAACCTCATCCTGCCTGGCAAGGCTTTGAAGTTAAGAGCTGAAATGTCCCTGTCCCTACCAGCAAGTCTACCAATAGGTTGGCCAGGCTTGGCTTTCTAAAGACACTTGACAGCTCAGGGGGAAGTTTTCTTTTCCCTTCCCTGATACATTCAGATCTGGTGTGTGCAGAAGCTTTCCCTGGGCTAAACACAGGGCTGAGAACAAATCAAGGAGGACTGGGAACAGAAATGGGAGAAGGATGTTCTGGGAGATAAACTGGATACAGCAGCCATGGACAAACAAGTTAAATTGTCTGTGCCTTGTGTGCTGCCTGAAATGACAGCCCCACTTTTTTTTATTATGCTAGAACAGGTGAATTCTCTGCAGTTTAATTCCTTGAAATCTGGAAATCATTAAGATCTTCAAATTGCCTTTCACATGGGGATTCCTTGATATTCTTGACTTAGGTCAGTGGGTTATTCACCTTACTTTTGTTTGAGGTGATTTCATTATTTCAAGTTTTCACCCCCTTAAATGTTTTCATTTCACGTGTATCAGTATGTAGAGAGAACTGTTGGAGTCATTTCCCTTTGCTAGCCTCGAGCCCAGACCTGCCCATGTCAGGGAAGTCCCACGAAGTGTTGGTCCATCTATCCCTGCCTGCCTCTGCCTATAGCTATGGAAGAGGTTGTGGTTTTTGGAGGGGGAGGGAAAGAAGTGGGGTAGGGTTGTCTTACCATGATGGCCTCGGCTTGCTTGGAGTCCAGCTCTGACACCGCCCTGCGGAAGCCTTTGGCTGCAGAGGTGGAGATGTTCGGGGTTGGCATCTTTGCTCTTCCACGAGCTCTGCTGTCTGCTTTCCAGCTCCTTGCCAGCTTTTTATAGGGCAGGGCTGACGTCAAAGACTCTTTCAAATCTTCTCTTCCCCTGCCACCTCCCCATCACCACCTCCCTCCTTTCTCCCCCTCAGGCTGAGAGGAGGAGGGGATGTGAAGGAGAGAAACGTGTCTGTCCCATTAAATCTAATCGCTACAAAGATTGCAGACACCCTGCCTTCACAGACCAGACAATCCCCCACCTGTTTTCCTGCATCCAAAAGATTTCTTCTCTAATTTACCCCTTCTCTCCTTTCTCCTCCCCCCGCCCACTTCTGGATGGAATTCACTCTCAATACATGTTTCAGTCCGACACATTTCCTTCCCCAGCTTGGGAGCCACACGAAAGGATTTTGATGTGTGGAAGGATGAAACAAAAGGAAGGGAGAGATTTAGCCCTCTCCAGCCTTTTTTCCCCCTTGTTTGCCTTGTCACAGAGGCAGTAAAGTAATAGGAAAATAACACGGATTCCCGCAAGGCAGCTGCGGGACTGGATGCAGTTTGCATGTAAGCACCTCCCGGTGCCCGGCTGCTGACAACGCTGTGCCTTCCAGGGCTCCCCCACCACCTCGGAGCTTGATTTGGCCATGTCACTCTGACAGCAGGAGGGCAGAACCTGACTCCTCAGAAACGAAAAAGGCTTTAGAGGAAATAACCTGGAAAAACCCTCTCAGTCCTGCCTTCCCAAGTGCTTTGCTCCTCTGGCAGTAATTCCTAAGAGACCAAATGCTTGAGTACAGCTGGGGCTGTGACAGTGTGAGACAGGTCAGACCCATCCCAGCATCTCTGCTTTGTTGTGAGTAAAACTGGCATTTTTCTCTGATTAGATTTGCAGCAGCTCTCCCACCCAAACAAGTGCTGCAGGAATGCATGGCCGTGCTTTATGCGAGCTGCCAACATCCTGGTGACAAGCCACTGACTGCCAGGGAAGCTGGTGGCCTTTCACCAGCTGACTGCCTGAGAGCTCACCCACAGCCTTGCTGACCATGGCACTGACATCTGGAGGGGTTGGTGGCTCACCCTGCACTCTGCAGGACAGATGAGTTTGTCCCAGCCTGCTGATGACTTTTGCAGTGCCAAAAGATCTGGAGGACCAACAATCCATTGACCTCCTTGAGGATGCAAAGCTGTTGATGTTTGCCAAAATACCAGGGAGCAGGCAGTGTGACCAACACTGCCAGCCCCACCAAGGCAGCTTGGGAAGCTCTTTGGTAGGAGTTGAAGCTGAAGTAAGCAGTTGGCAGCAGCTAAAGATTGGTGCAGTATGGAGGCACAATTGATTTTAAGTCATGTGAAGTATCTTTTTTCTCAGGTGCTGAGGGCACTCGGCTGTTCAGTACAGGAAAAACCACAGGAAGGAGTTAAGCAGCCATTGGGGCTCTTCTATTCCCAGCCCCTGTGTCTTCCCGTGTGGTATCACCTCACACACTGAGAACAGCCCTTGCTTTTGATTTAATTCCATCCCTAATCCCCTCTGAGTCTCCTAAACTGTCTGTTTGCTCTCTGCTAAACCCTGGATGCTCAAAACACAAGATAAAACCCCACCAAACTAACCAAAGGTAACGCTGCCTGCTGCTGCAAGATTTGCTTGGAAAATTATTTTGGGAGCAGGTTCCAAGGCACTCCCCTGCCCAGAAGGTAGTCAAGGAGCAGCACTGCAGGCTCAGGCACCTCCTGTCTGCTGGGGTGGCTTTGGGGACCCTCTTACTGGGGGATACAGATTAGCACAATGCTATGGTTGATTTATTTTGTGTTGCTGGCTGAGGTGAACCGTGGTTGCTGGACAGGCTGGGATGCCAGGAACGAGGCTCTGAAGACTGTAAAGAAAATAGAACCCACTCCAAAAGAGGCCACAAAAATAACACTCATGTACCTTTCGTGGTAGGCACCAGTGACGAGACCTCAGTGGGGATTCTGTAACACCATTAATAACAGAAAAGTTGACATAGAAAGAGGGCAAAGGACAGGGTTCTTCCTCACAATCTAGGATGAAGCTGTAAGGGTATTAAGGATGAAAAGCCACAGTTATGCTAGTTACTCCAGAAATACTTAGTTAAAACTATTCTTTGCTAGAGAAATACCCTGTTAAAAAGAAGCACTGTCGATGAAGGGCCTTGCCAAGATTGGACCAGCTTCGCTGGGATTTCATTTGGAAAGGAAAAAGGGACTTGGGTATGAAGAGGGTTATAAGGATTGCATTTGAATATATTTACCAAATCAAGTTTAACTGTGGATTAATTATCCTGGCTTGCACTACCTTTTAAAACAGCATGTAGAATATGGAATTACATTATTTTTCATTTGAGGTTTTCAGTTCAATTTAAGAGCAAAGACAAAATTGAAATTAATTGATTAATCCCTTTACCTTCATGCTGTTTTCTTACCTTAAAGTCAGAAAGAGAAATCATTTTGCTACATCTCTTATTTTCGGGAACTGACTTAGTTTAAAGGTCTCTTTAGAGAAGTATTTGCCAGTGACGATAAACCTAAAATCAGCCATCACAGCAAGTTCCAGTTATCCAAATCTTTAATAAATTTTATAAGAGGATAGGCTTAAAATGTCAGTTCATGTAAAGAATTGAGAAAATTGGCAAAATAATAAATAAGGGAACAGAACGAGCCACTCAGCCTTCCCGCAGGCTGTAACCTATTCAAAGATCACATATGAAAACTCCTCTGACAAGCAGAGGCTTTAAAGTGTGCCAATAACAACAGACAAGTTTTCAAGATTATTGTATGACTAGATGGAATTTCTCTGAATATATTTTCTCTTTTCCTTTTGTCTTATTACATGATGTTACTTCCCTTGTGAAATTCAGTACTTTATTCAAGATCATCAGTCCTTCTACTTAGTTATCTCATCCCAAAGCCCTTGATTTTTAATCCTCTGTTTTCCTACTGTTGGCAAATTAGCAATACAACTCTCTTCTTCTTTAAGCCCTGCTAATCTGCCTGCCCCATCCCTGTCTGGTGATGAGAGTCTTGCATTGTATGGAAATGCTGTCCAGCATGGAGCCAAAGTTCTGCTTTCCATGCAACCAAGGGCAAAATGTCCAGACTGCCGTGAGGGAATTGCCATGGTAAGACTTTCACTCTCTGATCAGAGTGGAAAATCAGGTTGGTTCTCCTCTCCTGGAGGAGCTGACAGAGGAGGGAAGCTGGGAGAAACCACGTGGCAGCAGGTCCTCCTTTTGGGCAGCAAGGTGGGTGGATGTCCTTCAGAGCAAGTATCAGCATGGCTGAAAAAGGACAGGCATTACTTTTTCCCAGACAGTCCTGTCCAAAGCTGTTCAACATATTTTCCACCTGTGTCTTTCGCAGGCAAATGCCTATCTTTTTAGCAACCAACCATATCTTAAAATTTTTCATCTCCTCTTGTGTCTACATCTCTACAAACCACCTGCCTGGGTCCATGTTTAAGTTCTGCTGATATCAGACATGACTTTTGGGGGATGTAAGCCTGTTTGGTTAAATCAAGCCAGGTTTGTCTCAGCTTTTGTCACGTTTGACTAATTACCAGATTTGCTAATGGGGAAGAGGAGCCTTTAGGAAGCTTTACAAAGGAAATACGACAGATGGATGGGTCTTCATCACTGCTTTGTTTTTTATACTCCAACCACATGACCTCCTTGAATGTGTGTGGGTGCCGTGTGTATCCAGCTGTGTGTTTTAAGGGATTAATCGGACATAAAGCAGCCATGGCAAACATGGTTGGACACTGTTTCACTGCACTGGTCCCCAGACAGAAAAGTCCATGAGCTGGGATGCTCTGACTGTGCTTCCCTCAAGGGTGAAGCAGACCTAAAACCAATCCAGGAATGGAATTAAGGTGCAGAGTACTGCTGGTCCTGTGGGGGCTTGTTTCACCTGCCACTGGAGGTGGGATTGGTGATGCAGAGATAGAAACAAGATATTAATATCTGTGGCTGGATCCCTGCAGTCAGTTTGTGCATGCTCAAGCATTGTTTGCTGTACAATAATCTCCATTTCTGGGCACCTTGGGTATGGGGACCAAGGCAAACCCCATCTGCCAAACATCCACCCCTAATTGTGGGGAGCTGCAGAGATCTCCACGAACTGACCTGTAGTCTTGGTGCAACTCCCAGGGTGAACCAGTGGCAAAGGCACTGGGCAAGGCTGGGAGTCTCTCTGCAGGGCCTGGGAGCTGCAGGGACAGGGTTGGTGCTGTGCCAGTCCCCCAGCAAGGCCCACAGAAAGGGACAGGGTACTCTGCCCTGAGGGTGAGCTGCCATCTCCCCTCACAACCAAGGCAACCCTGGTAGCCATGAGGGGTATCCAGGCCCCCTCGCTGCTCTTTCTTCCACCCACCCTCTCTCTCTGCCTCTTCCCCTCCACAGCACGAATAATTACACTCGGCTGTAATTTTGAAGCAATTATAGGGGGGTGAGCCAGCTCCATCAAGAGATGTTTTTTCCTCTTCTCCCTTCACAGCTCCATTCAACATCCCCAAGTGCCACAAAGGAGTTTAATAACCCATAATGACACCTCAGGCCTTCACATCATTGCATCCTCCCTAAGACTGGGCCAGCATCGGGAGGGAAAAAAAAAAAAAAAAGAGATAATTAAAATCCTCACCTCTCTCTTAACTTTGCAGCCTCCTATTATCTAGAAAATATGGACTTTTGTGCTCATGCTGTCTCACGAGAGATCAGCCCTGGGGAAGGGGGGCTGCAAGCAGCAGAGATGTGCTAACTCTCCAGTCAGGGCAGCGAGATGCTCTGTGCCACTCTGGGAGAAAAGCTCTGCCATTCCCTCCCCTGCAGAGGCAACCTCTGGGACACGATGGGTCTCCGTGCAGGGGTTGTTCTTCCAAGGCAAAACCAAAACAGCCAACTATGGTAAAAAAAATAAAGCAAAACATGCACTTTTCTAGAGATGATGGAATAGGGCTATGCAACCTCCTCCAATGACATTTTGCCTCAGTACATTTTCACAATGTAGTGTACAGGACAGATCTGCTCCACAGATGCCAACCAATGGCTTAAGGACCGAGGTCAATACCCTCAGCAGCTGAGTCCAAACATCCATGTCAGAGATTCTGCATTTCAGAAGGCCAGATTATCCTTTAGCTACACCTGAGGATATTCCTGCAACCCACAAAAAATGTCCTTCTGCCCCTATTTTGAGGCATGGAGCTGGCTGGTCTCATAAGCCTGTTATCATCTCCACATTCAGACACAAAATTCTGTATGCATGTTGTTCAAATCTTGCCTCAAAACCCATTGAATCTCCACTCACTGGAAAATAGTGAAAATAGAATTCTGGGAAGTCTTTGCAGCAATCAGCTTCTGAGAGGAAAAGAACCTGATTTCCAGGAAAACAGTGAATTGTTTGGAGAAAGTTTTCAAAGGGACTGGAGGCTACCTGGATAGAGGGGGAAAACAGCCTCTTCCCAGGAACTGAGAATTCAGCCCTGAGTTTTCAGAAGCAAACCCAGCTCTGTCTTTCTGCAAATGGGCCTGGAAGAGGTGAGAGAAAATTCAGAAATATTGTATTGATGATTCACCTGCCACTGCAGAATCCAAAACAAGCATCTTGTCTCAGATCAATGGGGAAGCACTTAGGAGCAATTTTCTCTTTGGAATTGTGGCCAGCAAGCAGAGAGTCAGGAGCAGGTGGTGGAATATAATGCACACCTCTTGGAACATGCCATTTAGTGGTGTTGTAAAATTAATTGATGACACCTCTGGCCAACTGTATTTCAACTTGTGGACAATTTCTTTAATAAGATCATCAGAGAATGCCATCTTTGTGCAGAAAGGTTATTCACGTGTATTGCAACAGATTTTCTGTGCCACCGGTACTCCTGATTTTATATAAGTCTGCGACATCAAATATTTTACTCCTGGTTCCTGGAGTTTACTTTCTTTGTAAAAATAAAATTAAATGCAACCCTTTTGAGAAGTGAGGAAACACTGAAGAGGGTTCTACAAGCTCCCAGAGAGGTGGAAAAACCTCCAAGAAACAGTAATTATCATATGGAGGTCTGGCACAGAATTTCTGAACATTGAATTTGACAGTGGATTTGCTTTTTTTGGAAAAAAAAAAAAAAAAAA
>VZUA01068768.1:0-16144 GCA_013401035.1 Horornis vulcanius
AAAAAAAAATCCATGTTTCTGGTGTACAGAACTTCTTTCCTGGGGTAAGGCCTCTAGCACTTCATGCTGTTCTCAGTTTTTATAGCTGTGGAAGGAAAGATGTTAAGCAAGATTTGGAATGTGTGCTTTGATCACTAGTTATGTCATACAGCAGGATGTGCCAAGTGGAACTTTCTACAGTCTTCTTAGAAACACCCTTGCACAGATCCCAGAAAGATCTGGACCTCAGCCTGGCACATTTCAGACTTACTGATTTCTGCAGTTTGAAAACAAAAAGAGGCAATGCTGCTAGCAGCACTTTTGGATGTTTTTGATGCCCAGCCTTATCATGTAGCTTGTTCAGGGTGCAGTCAGCTGGATGGCCTTGGTCAGGACTCCCAGTGAGGCTTCTCACATTTCTGCCCCCTGTTATGATCCACTCATTTAACAGGAGACAAATATTTCAGTCATCCTCCAAGTCTGGTTTCTGCAGTTGCAAATATCTTCCTGAAGTGTTGGCTTTCACCTGCTTGTTAATAAAACATGCAGGTGACTGTGGTAAAAGGAAGTGAACCCACGCACTTTTTCACTGCCAGTGAAATGTCAGCAATTTTTGGTAACGACTTTGGCACAAAACAGATGAACTGAATGATCAGTGTGATTTGGGTCATTGTGACACTGAGGGTCATGCATGGTCTGGAACAGAAATGATACTTGACCAAAGAGGGTAACAGGAAACAGAATAAATGAAATAAATTAGTATCCACACTAGGTTTAAAAAGGATTTTCAAGGCTCTGCTGTTGGATGAGTTTATTAATTTGCAATTAAATGAGACTTTTCTCTCTCCATTAACAAAAATATAGCATCCTTGTAGCTGTTACAGAAAAAACCCTGATATATCAAGCTCACCTTTAAATAGGTATTTAACAGTCTATATTACATTATAACAGGTGGCCACGAGGAGGAAAGCTGGGACTACAGAACTAAAGCCTTCATGCTGCTCTGCAGCTGCCAGGGGAACATGATCTGGAAAAATACTCACTTAGGAAAATTGGTCAGAGATAGGGGCTGATATAAGTCGACACCGCTGCCTTCTGCAGGGCACTCAGACTTACCCAAGCAGGTACATCAAATGGAGATGAGCCTGCCTGTTTTACAAAAAAAAAAACATCCTGCACATACTTGGCCATACTTCATCCTGGGGAATAATTCCTATAATTCCTTCTGGTTATTTCTCCACACATCAATGCCTGAATGATCTCCCTGGAAAGCATTCCTCACAGGGAGTGCCATCCTGCCAGGACCCTGCCAGCATCCTGCCAGGACCCTGCCAGTGCTATCTGCATGAACTGAGCCTATGGAAGGGTCTGCAGTTCCTTGGGATTCCTTTTCCTTCTGAGAGATCATAATGAAAAACCATTAGTAAATTCTGTTTATAAGTGGTTAAATCTGTTTCCTTAAAGAAAAGTGAAACCACAAGTAGGATAAGAGGGTCAGAGGAAAATTCCTAACCCTGGAATCCAATGCACTTTAGAATAAAATATGATAAATTTGCTTAGTGAGTGACAGCAGCACTTGTTAGGAATGCAGTTGTAGCCCATCATTTATCAGAGCTGTGCCTCACATCTTTATCAGACAGATTTCTTTACAGAGCTTGGCTGCATCATCATTTGCAAAGGACCAATAAAAAAGCAAAGTTTGTTCTTACCTGCCTTTGCCCTCCATGCAGTCCCTTGGTTTGCACTGGATTCCTGACACTCTTGCCCCTTGCAGACCGGAGCTCCATTAGCACAAGTTTTAGGTGACACTCAGATTGCTTTCGACACCCAGAGTGCTTAATTCTTCAGGCTGTCTGGAATATATTGGCATCAGTGGTGAATAATCCCTCCCAAGTCATCACATCAGGCCTGTTTTAGTAAATCTTTCCACTTATTAAGAACAAATTTAAACCATCTAAATATGCTTATGTAAAGAGTCCTTTAAAAATAGTCCGTAAATTTAGGAGCCAGCCTAACTGAAAAAATACAATAAAAAAAAGTCAGTGACACACTTTAGCCCAGTTTAAACTCAGCTGAATCCTCCCACCTTTTACAAAGCAAGCAGGAGGTTTTGCATAAAAGCAGCCAACAAAGTCCTGCTGGTGTTAAGACGTTCTTTCTGAAATGCAAGGCAACACTTCATCTGCTTTATGAGCCCAGGGCTGAGCTGGTATCTACATTCCTGAACAGGCAGCCAGGATCTACAGAGGTACCTGTGCAGACCAGTGACTCCCCAGCTCTGGAGGAGTGGAGAGGGTGTCCCCTGGATCCAGCTGAGCACTAAAGCTTCTTGCATGAATCTTTGGGAGAAAGAAGTCAGGGGAGCAGTTGCTCAGAGTAAGCTGCAGGCTGTTCATGGCAGCCCCAGGGAGCAGTGCTCTGTGTGCCAAGCTCTTAGCCAAGCTCTGGGGCCAGGATACTGTAATGTTGGCTAAGAGAAATCAGCAACACTCAGGAGAGTTACTGCAAATCTTGGTTGGAGCTGTATCTCACTGAAAGCCAGACTTCCTGCAGAAGCATCCCTCTCTGCATCCTGCAGGGCCTCCTGCCCTGCAAACACAGCAGTCACTGCCTGGCAAGGGGACCTTGCAGCCATAGAATGGTTTGTGCAGGAGAGACCTTAGTGTTCATCTCATTCCAACCCCCTGCCATGGGGGGTTCCACTATCCTGGATTGCTCCAAGCCACATCCAACCTGGCCTTGAACCCTTCCAGGGGTCAGGCATCCACAGCTCCTCTGGACAACCTTCTCCTTGCCCTCCCTTCTGATACAAGGCACTGCCCTTTGACTGCTGCTGAGACCTACCCTCATTTGTGGGTGTGCAAGAGAAAGTGCAGGTCCAGCCCCAAGTATTATCATTCTTTGCCCTGAGAGTGTGCATGAAAATGGCAGTGGTTTGGTCAGTGTGTTCTTAAATCGATGATCCTATTAAAAAACCAGACTGCCAGTGGATGGAGAGTTCATTGGTATTGCAGGACTGTCTTTAAAGATGCTCCCCAGGGCTGACTTGAAGCTTCTGCTTGACAGGTGTATGTAATGTACCAGGATCCAGGGAGAAATCCTGTCTTGTCAATTCAGCTGAAATGAGGCAATGAAGAGAAAGGCCAGAGTCGGCAGGTCCATGTGTGGGTTAATTTACAGCATCTCTAAGTGTTTGCCAGTTCAGTACTTGGAAATCCTGTCACATTCTGGGAGATTGTATGAATTATAAATTCCCACTAATGGCCTCACACATATGGATGTTTCAATTGTAGTTCCTTATTTTTCCTTTTCCGTGGAACAAAAAAGACAAAAGGAGTTGCAGCACATTCCAGAGTGATGCATAGCCTGGTTGTGACAGTACTTCCCTGTGCCAGCAAGAGTTGTATTTATATTTCAGGAAGGTAATCTCCTACACTTCCAATATAAGTAAATATAAAGCATTTTGCTCTGATTTTTATTCAGGCAGATTTATGCTTTGGATAAACCCCACTTCAAAATGTACAACCAATATTTATGCAAGTCTAAACAAAATTGTATTTTAATAAATACATAGTCTGAGGTCTGAAAATTTTTTGCCTTTTTGCACCAAAATGTATAAACAGCAACTATATGCCTCACAACATTTCCACTGAAAGCAGGCATGATTACACTGCCTGAGGTGCAATCAAAGCAGAAAGATGTGTTTGTACAGCACAGAAAATGTACTGATATCCAGAGAAGATTATGGTATCTTGCTGCCACACTGGCCCTCAGGTTTAACAATAACAGTTCTGTTGCAGAGCACTGGGATTCCATCTCTGATTTTCAACTGGATCCTTCTGATGGAAAGAAAACCAAAACAGATGTCTCCCCTAAGGGACAGTGTGGAGGCTTTAAACTGGCAGAGGGCAGGTTAGATTAGGCATTAGGAAGATATTCTTCCCTGTGAGGTGTGAAACAGTGGCACAGGTTGCCCAGAGAAGCTGTGGATGCCCCATCCCTGGAAATGTTCAAGGCCAGGTTGGATGGGGCTTGGAAGAATTTCAATGACCTATGCATTTGGAGTAAAAGGGGGGTTTAGTATTTTAATCAATAATTTCCTTTGAAAATATCCTCCACAACTTTGACTACATGTTAAATTATTCCCCAACTTTTCTATATTCACATAATCCTAGATGCTCTGTATTAATTACATTTGAAAAGTCATCCACACACACAAGCTTCTGATACCATGGCTGGTCTGGAACCCAGCTACAGCCTCAGCAACACGTGCCAAGCTCACCACATTTATTGTTGCTGCCTGTGATCTCCTGGTTCTGCAGTGCAGGGGACGGATGTGACACAATAAAGCCAGTTTCTATTTCACTCCTGGAGGTATGTCCCCCTGCTTGATTTCCTCCTGCCAGCCCCAGCCTCCACGAGGCTGTCATAAGGGAGCACAACTCAGGAAATCTTTCCCATGCTGAACTGTGTGACTTCAGGATCCATTTCTTTGTACCAGCCCCTCTTGCTGTGACTGCATCAGTAAGCTGTGATAACAGCTCTGCTCTCCAGGGCCACATTAAGCTGCTTCAGGGCAGACTTTTTTATGTCCTTTTTCTCATGCCATTACACACAGGCTTCATGTCCAAGAAAATCATCTGTCACTTCCAGTTCCTGCAGCATAATTCTGACAAAAATCAGTCACTAGGAAAGCCCTTGATGTCAGAGGTTTCATGAAAGCAAAGTAATAAATTTTGCAGCAGTCGGCTTGTCTTCGGAGTCCTGGTGGTTTTGCCAGAAATCTCTCTAACTCCTTCAACACTGATTTGTCAAAGAAATTTTGTTTGCTGGAGTTTCTCTGTTCTTCCACTGCTTTTACTTTTTTTCCCCCCTTTTTCCCTCTTCCTTTTATTTTCTTCCCAAGGAAATGGAGGCAAACACAAGTGAGATATTGTACCATCTTGATCACTCCACCATCTGCAAATGGTTTCATTCTTCTGACAATTTCACATGCAACCTTATAAAAAGACCTGGCTCACTTAAGCTGAGAACTTCAAAGATGTACAAAGCTGTGTTGGACCAGTCTGTGCTGGTGGAGCAGTTGATAAGAGGCTGTGTTTGATTTCTGTGAGAATCTCTGTATCAAATGGCTAACGGGTGAGAAAACATTTCTTCCAGTTGTAGAGCTCAATCCCTCTTCAAAATGATGGCAGAGAAAAAATTAGTGGCCAAGGGAGGCTAAGCAGCCCTACAAGTAAGGAACCTCTGGATTTCTCCCTCCATTCTACAGAGAAGGCCGTGAGAGGTTTGACCTGATGATCTCAGAGATCTTTTCTAACCTCAATGATTCTATGAAAGCTTCTGGTATCCTTACAAATGTTTTGATTGGAATTAATATTGTCCTTTTCTCCTGTTAATAATTTCTCTGTGCCAGCAGTTTTGTGAAGTGCACGGTGCCCATCTTTCCCCAAACCCTTTTTTGCTTTGCCTGGGGCAGTGGACAGCACTGGGGTGAAGCAGCAATGTCTGGCTGGCCCTGCCTGTCCTTCCACAGCTCCATCCCACTGATTCTAACTGGCCCTGCCCTGCACTCACCCCTCCCAGCTCCCATTAAAAATTCCTAGGCTTTGGGGACACTCAGAACTTGAAGTCCTGTGCTTGCTCTGTTCTGCTTCCCAGGAGTCCCTTGTTCAAAACAAAACCTTTGTACCTGACAGAGGGTAAATGAAAATTAGTAATTTTTTTTTTTTTTTCCTCCTAAAGGCACCTTCCTGAATGTTCCAGTGGCTGTTTTCTTCACAGGAACATTTTTCTATTTTCCATCTGTTAGACAAGGTCATGACATTGCATTTTGCCCTGTGGAAATTTTAAACAAAAATAAAGCTATTTTTATTTTGATTTCCAGCTTCTCTGAATATCAAGGGAAAGTGCATTAGCCCCATTTCTTTCAAAATGACTTTTTAATAAAAACATTCATGTTTTTCCTAATACTGAAAACATGGCTTTCTGTTCTCTTGAACATTCTTTGTTTTTCTTTTAAGTAGCTCTGATGAAAATGACTTTGGTTCTCTTTTACAAGAAAGCTTGCATGTAACAAGGCAGAACATTGCCTTGAAATGAAGAAAACATATCTCTGATTTTAATCTTTTATAAAAAGCCTGACTTTTCTCCCCATCTTATTGCTCATATTTTAAAAAACTATTATCAAATAGAGAGCAGAAAATCTTGCGTATTACTCTTTGGCTCTGTGTTCAAATTGAAGGTTTTTAAAATTCTTCTTGGCTGTTCACAAGCCCAGAGGATTTCTTTTGATTTTTTTAAGCCTCTCTAGAAAGTGCAGCCTTTTCTCTGGGGACAAGTTCTAAAAGAAACAAATCAGAGATGAGGAATTTTAGTAGTCAGTTCACTCTCTGGCTCATTCCTTTGTCTCTCTCCTGTCAAGCCACTTTGATTCTGCATCCCCCACATATCTCAGCCTTTCGAGGCATTTATAAATTATAGAAGTATTTATTATTGTGGGGAAAATATGATCATTCACTGAACTCGTGGTGAACTTTGCACACATGCTCACTCCTTTGGTCCTGAGATTTTTTTCATAGCAAGACCCCTTTGCTTTAGGTCTGCAGGCTGAGAGCTTGGCAGGTGAGCTGAGGCTCATTCTGCAGAACCCAGAGCAAGAACAAAATGAAAAAATGTCCTCTGTATCCTACTCTTTTCTAAACTGAATCTGCAACTTTCCTTCATGTCTGCCCGATTTATGATATAAATACAGTAAGCACCATGTGGGTGTGTAAATCTCTGGGAAAAATTTACCCATAGTCCTACACAGATATATGGAGAAAATTTTGTGAGATTTTCAGTTCCTTTGTTGCAAAAATATAAATGTGTGTGAGGGTGGTGATGTCTCTGGAACAGAGGCTAGACAGTGTTAAAGGAATAAGGCAGGTATTTATGAAAAGGCCTTCAAAGGATACTCCTTGGGCACTACAAGAGCCTGGCCAAGGCTACACCCAAGATGAACAATGGTCACGAGTGTCACACTTATGTAACTCTTGGTCCATTTCCATATTGGGGTTAATTTTCCAATTACAGCTTCAGGTTATGAAGTCCCATCCTCCCAGTTTGCTCCCCTCAATTTGCTGTTGTTTGCACTTTTTGGGCCTGAAGTGCAAAGGTGTCCTTGGTTCTGGGGCTGGAAAAGGATTGTTTTATCTGACTAAACTGTGAAGAGAACTTGCTAACACTTTATAGGAAGTTCAGAGTTATATACTAATGAAGCACAGAATCTGGAAAAAACATACCTAAAACTTAAGGCATTAGTGGGATGTTAAAAAAACTTGTGAATAAAATTAAAGTAGTTTTCACTTTCTGAGGTAGTACTGAAAGAATAAGTTGTTGTGTATTGAACAGGGATCTTGTCTTTCCTCCACTCTTCCAACACCATTGAACAGGACAGTTCAATGGCAAAGGATTTGGGATATTTGTGTTCACGCATTTGGGATATTTGGGTTCACACCTGGATATCCCACCTGGGATGCCACCTGGGAGACTGATAATTCTTGATCTGTGGGATCTGTTCCACTGCTGACTGTGCAGATACATGACCACATCACATTTCCTTTCGTACCCTTCCTTGATACTAAAGAGAACAAAGTTCTCAGCGTGTGCTGTTCCACTGCTGCAAAGACACTTCTCAGCACAGACACTCTGGATTTGAGCTCAAGCCCCCAGAGAAGGCCACTTAATCCCCAAAAACACCTTCAGTAGCCCCCTTAAAGACTCCTCACTTACTGTGTCTTCTGTGATACCTTCCATTAACTACCAGGGACCCAAACTCTGCCTGATCACTGAGTGATCTGCTCTCCACCAGGCCAGAAAATGAACGCATTTAATAAGGATTAACCCCAGCTGGCACTAGGGAGCAATAAATATCATAGAGCCAGCATTTGTAACGCTGCAGTTATCATTGTGTCAGCATTTCTGTTATAAACCAGGGGTTGCAGTGGATTAGAACTCAGCCATAAAATTTTCTCCAGGCTGAAACTTGGCATTAAAAAGAAATATCAGTCTATGATATTTTTTCTTAACCTTTTAAAAAAACGTCTTTTCAGTCTATTTTAAGTTGTAAAAGGAAAGAATATGAGACTCTTCCCAAATACTTTAAATCATCATCCAGGGCTCTGGGGAATGAAGAAAGACTCTGGCTGTGGCTGCATTTATGGGTGAGTTTTCAATGGGGTATCAGAAGTTCAAGGATTAAAGATGTTTTTTGGTATTTCTTGAAAGTCAAAAGTTTTGTCACATTATATTAAAGAGCTCAATTCTTTAGCAATGGGGCTTTACAAATATTTCTTGCTCCCCTTTGGTTCAGAGAAATGGATAATCTGAAACTACCAGAACCTCCAAACCACATTGAGTACCCAGACCAAGCTCCAGGTTAGAGGTCCCACTGTGCTCCCTCCTTTAACAGGCTGGGGTGGCTCAGGGGACAGATTGGGGAGGCTGAAATCAGGGCTGTTCAGATTTTATTCTGAGCTGAAACTCGAGGTTTTTATCAGAATTGGTTTCCTCTCAGAAACCAGCTGCCTGGCCGCGGGTTCTGCCGTGGAAGGAGGAGATCCCAGTGCCGGTGGTGTGGGGAGGAGGAGCAGGCACAGAGCTGTGCAGTGGGATGCCTCTCCCGGCTCTGAGCTGCTTCCCAGGGTGGCTCCATCCCCTGCTCCTCACTCCCGCTGTCGGCAGCACAGCGAGGGGTTCCTGTGTCTGCACAAGCCGCTGTTTGGAGAAAAGCACAGTTTACCCTGCAGTGTACAGGCACACACTGCCCAAAAGGTCACCACTGTTTTGTGTAGACCTCAAGAGAAGAACATGAATTAATTTGTTCCCCCCAAATAACGTTTTATTTTAGAAACAGGAGAGTTGGTTTTTTTTTTTTTTTTCTTGTGCAGTCTGAGGTATAATATTGAGTTCCAGTTTCCCTTAAGAGCTGAACTTCATCCTCCTACTAGGATGGTTTTATTTTAGTTACCAAATATTTGAGGTTAAAGTGAATAGTTCATCTTTAATGGGATTATCTCTTTCAATGTTTGCTTTCATTACAGTTTGAATTGCTCTGAGCATGAGAATCTAACCTCACCAAAAGCATATTTTTGTAATTTGATACAAACTAAATTTAACCTTTGACTCTCATCTATAAAGACGTTACTTTTTTCCACTGAAAAGCAGAATGTTAGATTAAGGATCTGCCAGTTTCAATTTCCAGGTTGCTAACCTTCCTGTGATTGGGTCCTACACTGTGGAAAGCTGCATATTCAGTAAAGGTATTTAACATTAGCAGTAACAGCTGAGATGGGCTCATACCTGCTGCTTTTAATGGCTAGCTGGAAGTTCTCTACTGATTTTTTACATAGACAATAATTTCCCTGACATACACTGTACAATACAGATGAACTCTTTGGACAGAGATATTCAAAATAAAATTTTTACTTTGAAGAAGTGAGGATTTTTCACATTACCATGTCATCATATTTCTTCTGTTAAACAAATAAATTTTATTCAAATGCTTTGGAATATTAAGGCTGTGCTTAGGAAAACTAGATACATTCCCTCTCCTGAGGGCTCGTTTTAAATGTGATACAGAAAGGGAAACAGTGTCTCAGTATTATTCTATATATTTCCTCCAGTAAATCATCAGGAAAAGTGGAGGGGACTGGCTTATTTAAAAAAAAATACTATATCCTTGTTCTCTGCTGGGAGAAACCTTCTAAATACGTGGAGTGTTCACTTCTGCTTTGATAAGATGAAGTGTTGAAACTTTCACTGACAGAGCTTTTCAGATATTTGTCAGGAATTTAAGGGTGGGTTCTTTAGAAAGAGCAATTAAGTGTGAGTGAAAAATTATGATGTCTCCAGTCCTGGAGGACAGATCCAAAGTGGATCAGCTGTCAGACTCCTGGGGAAGGAAGGGAGCTTCCCTGCCTTTCTGCAGTAATGAAGTGAAGGGGAAAAAGGCTCCGTGCATGCGTCGGGACGTGGAGAGGAATGTGGGTGCATATATTTCTTTATTTAAGCAGGGAAATTCACTATGAGTTCTACAAAATCCTTTCACGTGATAC
The DNA here is from genome assembly GCA_013401035.1 of Horornis vulcanius. Classification (NCBI taxonomy): domain Eukaryota; kingdom Metazoa; phylum Chordata; class Aves; order Passeriformes; family Scotocercidae; genus Horornis; species Horornis vulcanius. The sequence goes on from VZUA01068768.1 coordinate 10,077, forward strand.
GTTTCCTATTGTCTCTGTTTTTTACACTGTAAAGAAAAGTCTTTGTGTTCATACACTTATTCAAGTTGCATAGGGAAGATTGATTTAGATACAAAATTTCCAGTGTTAAATCTGTCCATTCTGTAGGGGAAAGCAAACGAGGAAAAAGACACAAAACAAAACAAAAAAGAAACCCACCTTTATTTCAGCTCTACAGTCATCAGAGAAGAGTACTGCAGCTAAAATTCAAATTTCAGATTGAACACATACTGCACTAATAAATGGTCAGCTTAGAAGCATTTCCTGTTTATACACTGTGTTAATAAGCATCCATCACCCATGTCACATATACGGGATACCAAATTCAAATGTCAAACAAAATGTAAGAGGTCACACATTTTCCTTTGCTAACTAAAAGTGTAATTCATAAATATTATTGCTACCAAACTCTCCATCTACAGCACTTGTTTAGAAATATGCACATGTAATATAAATTGTGATTAAGTTAAATGGGTATATTATTTCCTGTTTTAAGGGCGAGCAGCAGCATGAATTATGTTTTACTCAATAGGCATTTCAATAAAAACCTACAGCCTAACAAGCTGCTATCATCCAGCTCAGCTGCACAGACTAACATGAGAAGGGGCTTATGATCTGCCACTGATATTTCAGCTGTTTCTCTGTCTGTTATTTCTGCTGATGCAGAGAAAACACATTTTCTTAGCTCAAAACCTCTTCCAATTTTTTGCTATAAAAATTAAGCTTGCTTGGGCATAAGGGGTTCGTACATGCAGAATAAATAAGATAAATATAATCAGCTAATGGCAGTTTTTTCATTTTTACTGACTTAAGAAATGTCGAGCCGGAGGAAATCACTCTGTGAAAATAATCAGCAACTCCCATGTTTTGTAATTACTTCTTTTCATTTGTAGAAGTCAAACACTCAAGGGACAAAATAATGGAGAGGTTTTAGAAATTACTTAAACAAGTTTTTGAAAATTGAAAATGTACTTTTAATGTCGTGTAGCCGCTAGATTTTCTAGAATTTTTGGCTAGCCTGTGGTCTCTTTTTTCTTGATATTGAATTTTCAGTTAATTTGAAGCATTTTAGGACTTAATTCAGAATTTTTTGGGGTCATTTTAAAGACTTGCCAAGCTGTAAGTAGAATAGACTTAAACAAATTTGAAGAAAAAACTGAAACTCTGATAATATGAGGAATATTGTTACTGTGACAAAGCATTCCCCTTTCAGGCCCAATGAAAGATCTTGCTCACAAAAGACGCCAAATAAAGATATTAAAATTGAATTAAAAATATACAATTCCCCCCACATTTACATAAAAACTGACAGAATTCCTTAACTTTCTGTGTGCAATGAAAGAACAGGAGCAAAGGTACATTTTGCTTGGATTTTATGTAAAGAGAGTCATTCCCACCAAGGAGTTGCAGAGCCCCAGATAAGCAGACCCAGTTACTGCTTGTCTTGAAGCACTGCGTACAAAATGTGGTTGCAAATACTGTCAAATCAAAGGCTTTCGAGGCAAATAAGAATGCCACACATTCCCAAGTTATCTACTCCTTTTTTTTTAAGCTTTGGGTAAAAAAAGGAGGTTTACCAAGTCACTGGAGTCTGGTGTTCTTTTAAAAGCTTGTAAAGTGGGAGTCTGAATATTTTCTTTTATTAGGAGGACCATAGTGCACAGCAAACACAAAGAAGATTACTAAAAAGGAAGGGGTGCTAAGACCTTTAAGATACTCAGAAATGAAAATAAGTTCCATATTCTGAAAATCCTAGCAAAACAGCCATATAGGAGCACTGAATTATATTTCAGAGTTTTTTACAGTAGTGTAAAATCTTTGATGTGCCTCAGTTTATGAAGTGAAGGAGACACCAAGGCAGATACTATCAAAAAGGAAGAATGCCATTCCATTTAACTATTCCAGTAATGGAAAGAGAGTATTATTCATTAAAATTTCAGCATTAATAAATAACTAATTGTATAAATCTTACCCTCCATGTTTTGGCCACTGAATATCAGTAGTTAAAAGTATAACAGAGTGAAGTTATTATCATTAATATATATTATTGAGTGATTTCCTTGAAAAGAGCCAAAAAATACAGAAGAATTCCAGAATCAGTTTATAAATCACTGTTTTGAGTCTGTTTTGTTGTGGGGTTTTATTCTTTAGCTTTTTCATATTCCTGAAAGCTTCCCAGAAGGGATTCCCAAGAGATGTATCTGTTTTTACACCATACCACATGTGAGCCTGCCTTTTCTTTCCATCCTGGAGTGGGAAGAGAAGCCCCCAGGTGGCCCAGGGAGCAGCCTCAGCTGCGAAGGGCAAGCAGCAGCAACCCTGAAGCTGTAGGAAGGATCTGGGGAAAAAGGTCTATCCAGGAAGCAACCAGAGTGCTTGGATCCCAGGGGACCCCTGGAGCTTGTGAACCACAGCTCAGCCCACGAGGGGATTCACAGGGATGGAGCTGGGGGAAGAGGAGGTAGCAGCCACTGCCCTCCTGACTGGATGATGCACAGGAAAGTCCCCAGGGAAAAGTTCTCTCAGGCTTTAACAGGGCAGGAGTGGGGGTGCAGCCCAGGCCCACGTGAGGAACCCCTGAGTGTGCAAAGGAAAGGTTTTATGAGCAAAGACAACGTCCTCCCCTGAGCAAAGATCAAATCCTTCTCAATCTTCTGTTGCAACAGACAAATGGCTTAATAACTGTCTGCATATTCTCCACATAAGCTTGTCAAAAATAACTGAAAGGGTTTGTAGAATTGGTGTCCCTAACTGTTGAAAAACAAGGACTGAAGTAAGAACATATTTTCTTTTTTCTCCAAGAGGCTAAAACATTGCAGTTTTTTTCCTTTCTTCACACAAGTAGTACCATATTCTTGGGAGATAGACATTTTCCTGAAGACAGAGACAATGCAGCAGCTTGTCCTTCTGGTCCATAAGTGCCTTCTGCATGTCCCAGCTGATCCCAGGTGGCTGCTAGATCTTTTACAAAATTTGTCCTTTTGTTCCATGCTTATTGTTAAAATCCCTATTCATTCTTATATGAGGTTTTTGTACAATTCATGAAATCTCTTCATCTTCTAGACATTTTAGGAATATACATTGATGATGATGATGATGATAATGATGATGATGATGATGGTAATAATAATAAATAAACTTTGTGGAAAATTAACCAGTGTTGCCACCACAGATATTACCAGTACAGTGGTGTTTTAATGATGCTCCTTTCTCATCCTCCACAAGATCTGTGTTAATTAAAATTGCACAACAGTAAAGTGAATAGGTTGTAAAAGAGTTTTGTGTTGTTTTCATTTTGTACACAGAATTGTCTAAAGCACCACTTCTACTGGCAGAGGCAATAGTGCTCAACTGTCAGATTTCCAATCCTTTTGAATTCCCACCTGTGATATTTTACAACTAAAAAGAGATAATACAATATCTAGCCTCTGATACAGGAATATGGATTTTTAAAAGGCCTGAGGCAAGGATTTGGGAAGGTACCAGCAGTGGGTTCATGAAAAAAGGAAATTCACTCAAGAACCAAACACAAGTTAAGGCAGCAGTGATTTTTAATACCTACTCACAGTGTGCATTATTTCACCAAAATTAAATTTAAAACTGTGCATTAACCACAAATATACCACACACAATTCCCTCCAATATAATTTATTATTTTGTATAGGTGTGACTAGCAGAGATCTCTGTACCATTGTCATCTCATCAAGGAAGGCAGTCAGTAGCCCTTCAATATAAACCTGATTTGTGCACTAAAGACTCCACATGTACTGAAAGTTTCAAGGTCCAGGGAGTAAAGGTATGCAATGGACAGACTATCTGGAAAAAGCTGTCCTCTTTGAATCCCTACTACTCTTATTTTGACTAGAAAAATTAAAAAAAAACCACAAATGAATAGTTCTTCCTTCAGAGCCTAATACACACCAAAATGTAAATAATGAAGAACTCTGTTTATTTTTTAAGCAGTCATTGGCTGCTTAAAAATGTGTTTGAAAGCAGCCTTCAAAGAGAGAGAGCAAATCAGAATAGTCTTGGTGACCCTATGGCCCCACAGGAAAATGTCACTCTGTAACCTATGAGTTTAATCTTAAAAAAAATGTCACTTGGTCAATGCATTTTCTTACAGTTACAGGTTGCTTAACTGAGCATTTTCCTTTTGTGTGCACCACAAAGAGCAGGATATGGAGAGTCCATTTGAATTCACAATTAGTGGCTTCTTTTAGGACCCAAAGCAAAGGAACAGAAGGTGTTGAGCACAGCAAGGTTCCAGCAATAAGTAGATAGAATGGGAAAAATTATTTGCCCTCTGTGAATGAGTGTTTGGCTGTATTATTTCTCACCAGGGCCCCAGTACTGCCCTGTATGCTGCTCAGACTAGCTGCTCCAAAGTCATTCAGGTTCATAAATTTTTGTTTTGCCCAAGGTTGTCTATGGAGGGTGTGCTACCTTCACGTGCAGACGACACTGAAGAAAGGAGTGCCGTGTGGGGCAAACTACAGTCTCCAGGGTGATTCATTCCTTACTGCTGGGTACATTGTGGGAAAGCTGACCAGTCAGATGGAAATTTAACTTCTGTAGTTACAACTGGAGTTCAGTATCCTGCTGTCCCAGGGCACAAAAGCTGAGCTGCAGCAAAGCTGGAGAGAGGCCATCTCCAAAAAGGAGCAACTTCTCTCCTTTTCCCAGTAATGCTGCGGTTCCTCCTCTGTGTCAAAGACAAATGATGAATTCTGACGGGAGGAAGGCTGCGGGACACAAATTTTACATTAAAAGCCAAATTATATTTCTTCCTGTTTATAACTGCAGAACTCTGGCTCAGCAGAGCACCAGCTCCTCCCAGGCATTGAACATGTGCACAGCAGAGACCAAAAACTGCATTAAGCCATTTGATGGCAAATGAAACACAATGGGTAGGTAATGAGAGAAATTTTATCCATCTATGGTCAATTAAGCTAATTTAATACCCCTGCAACTCAGTGTATAACATTAAGCTCTTTCCATCTCTCGTTTTGTTCCACTGACATTTAATCACTTATTTATCTCTGTTGCCAAAGGGCCACACCTGAGCTCTGATTTATGGAGCACAGTTGCAAGGGAAGAGCAGCNATGGGTAGGTAATGAGAGAAATTTTATCCATCTATGGTCAATTAAGCTAATTTAATACCCCTGCAACTCAGTGTATAACATTAAGCTCTTTCCATCTCTCGTTTTGTTCCACTGACATTTAATCACTTATTTATCTCTGTTGCCAAAGGGCCACACCTGAGCTCTGATTTATGGAGCACAGTTGCAAGGGAAGAGCAGCCAGTTTCACTGTTGATTATTACATTTCTGCTTAGTGAGTAACAGGTTCAACCTGCACAGGTAACTTGGAGGGAAATTGGCGCAGAACCCTCTGTTCTTCCACCTGTCCAGCTGTATCCCCTGCTTTTGTTCAAAGTGACAAGTTTTCTTGTCACCTGTGTGGACTTTCCATGCACTGCTGGGTTACCTTGCAATATTTCTTTCCAGAAACCAATTGAGGTTTTTACTTTTTGGCATGTTGAATGAGCCTGACATTTCTGGGAAGCCTCAGTCCTCGTGTGCATGCATTGGCACAGTAAGCACACGGTGTCTTGAACACATCATGTTTATCACTGGTGCAGGCTGTGCCTGCAGCTCCTGAGCTGAAGGTCTGACCATCCTCAAAGCACATTCGGGATTGCTTTGATCTACTCACAGACAATGGACAGAGCTGAAGTTTCAGGGTGGTCAGCAGCCTAACTGGCACAATAACCCAGATGGATTACTAAACATCTGGATATCCCCTTCTAAAAAAAAAAAAAAAAATTTAAAAAAAAATCACCAAGTTGAACTCAGGCAAAATTTCCAAGAAAAGAAGGAAAATGTGTCTGGAGAAACCCAGATGTTGAACATCTAGGTTGGATGTGGTTTGGATTGGTGGTGCAGAGGTGAGGGCAATTATGATCTTTTTAGTAGGAAAACAAGATTGTGAACCAATCTGAACCAGCAGTGGGCTTCATTAATAAATGTAGTTTTCTGGTTTCCAGCCC
>VZUA01068796.1:0-10061 GCA_013401035.1 Horornis vulcanius
ACCACAACCACCCTGAATTGACACAGAGCAGGAACACAGATCCATACTGCTACTCCCAATGACTCAAAGGATCACAATTATAAAATAATTGGTTTAATTCTGAGAAAATTAAAGAGTCAGTGGTAGTCTGTTCTCCTTCCAGGTTCCATACTTTTCTCCACAAGGAAGAACATTTCTCTAGTCACAAGACTACAAGAACTGTTATTGTAAGAAAAACATTTAGGTTAAAGATGGCAATGCCACAAAGGAACAGTGCAGGTACAAATCCTCCAAGCTACTCCAGCAGAGGCTTTGGGGAGATTCTCTAAAGACTAAGCTCTGCTTATGGTCTTTTTTGTACAGTTGCTGCACAAGAGAATCTCCCACTCCAATGATACCTCTCATTACACATTTCACAAAGCTCAATCAATTTTCCCTACATCGGTATCTACACAGAAATTGAGAGTCACATTAGGTCATGTTCAACCAGCTCAAGGCACAAGGAATCACCACTTTTCCCTCCTCTTAATCTGTTCTTGGTCATCAGCAGCTGCCTGCATTGGAGTTGTCCTCAGCATGACAGGCAGTAGCTACAACTATTCCACATGCCTCAGCTCTATGCAGAGTGCAGCCTTTCAGGGGATACACTTTCCTGTAGCACACCTGGGCTTTATTTCTCCATAAGCACAGTAGACAAAAGGAGAAGGCAGTTCAGCACACTTTAACAGGGAACTGGGGGATTTCCACCAGCCAGTGTTCTCTGGTAGGCAAGGCTGAGGTTGAAAGTTGACCTTAAAAATGATGCTCTGTGTTGGCATAGTTGCTATTTTAGATAGAAGACATCTCTGCTGTTGCAATATCTGCTGTTTCAGGAATGATAGAAATCTCTGCTCCATTTTTTTTTTCTGTGAAAAAACCAAAGGAGTCTGAATGTAAGTTTTTAACATATAAAACCCAGACTCTCAAAAACTGAAACACAAAGGCAATGAATTTAGTTCTCAATGACTCACACTGAAACAACTCCAATCAAACTACCTTTTGCACAGCATCTTCTCTATACACAGCCCCCCATATATATTTTTAATGTCAGGCAGACCACTTCAAAATAAGTTCAAGTAGAAAAAAAAGCACTAAGCTGAATGTAAAAGGCGCAGCCCTGTAATTTCAAACCCACTGAAAGAACTGGATCCACCAGATAGTCTCTGCTCCCACACCCAAACAACTTTGCAAGTTGGTGGGGTGGGGAGAGATCAACTTGGGAAGGAGAGGTTCCCATCCTCCTGATTTAAAAAGAAACAATGACTTCAAAGAACATGAGAGACATGAGTCTGAATGAGCAGGAGCCAGCTTCAGAGACACAGCAAGGTAACACCCCAAACACACACACGCCAACAACACGACCTAGGAGGCATGTTGGCATGTTGTGGAGGAGTGTGCCAGGAGACTCCAGTTTAACCAGGTACTTGGGAGGTTTCACCCTTACTGCTCCCACAGCAACACCTCTGCCTTTGGCAGAGCATCCATCTGCTGTACTTGCCCTGTCAAATTCTTGACAAATTGCTGGGTTTCCCCACATGGGGCCTACTCCTCTGCACATGGGACGTTAGTCATTGCTTCATTTCCTACCCAGCTTCAACCATAAGAATCCCTTAGTGGGGATCCAGTGGTAAATAAATTGCTAGGAGAGAAACCATTCCTCTACAAGAGGTGCTGAACTGAGGTATAATAAAACTGAGGAGCTTGGCGTCACCAGGCAACCTGCCATAGAGCTCCACACCAGCCCAAGCTCTTAAACCAAAACCCTTCCCCTGGGAATGCTGGATGCTCTTCACACAGAGACCAGTATGAAATCTCCACTGGCTTCAGTAATTAAGAGGTCATTCCTTGGAAATCGGAGAGGTGGAGAATCTACTGTTATTTTTTCCTGATGAATGGTAGTAATTAGAAGCCCGATCTGCCAATCAGAGTACCCTGAATGCAGACAATGCATCAGCCCTGACCATGCTGCAAGGGAGGATGAACAGGCATTCTTTGACAACATATTGTTCCATTCTGTGGACTCAGTAAGTCAGGAATATTATTAAGACTTTATCAAAGGCAACCCTACTTACATGCAATCTATTGTACTGCCCTCTCAGGAGCTCACGTCATTTCCCACATATTCATTAAAAATAGCTTTTAAAATAATTTTTAAAATATTAAATCAGACAAGAAGTATAGCTTTAGTAAATCCTTTAAATTGTTATCTGCTGTCAGATGCAATAAGATTGGAAAAAAGCAGTACAGGAAGAAAAATCCTGCTCTTAAAAGATGCTAAATCAAAATAATTTATGCTTTTTGCATGTTGACTTTAATTTTAATAGATTGCTTTGAGTTCACAGCTTGGTTTCCCCTTTCCATCCACAAGTAACAGGGCTGGCCCAAATCCATAATGAACTGTGCTCTGTCATGCAAGACCCACTCTACACTCAGCGTGAGACACGCAGTTACACACACAGCCCCTGCACACTGGAGGAAAGACTCCTGTGCCCCAGCAGGAACTGCACTGTCCTGCACACACGGGCTCTTTGGGTACAGACTCCAGCCCACTTTTGCCTATGTAGCGTGACAAGAGCCTTCAGGAGTTATGCTAATATCTACAACAGACTCCTCTGATCTCTACCTTGCTTCTTCCCCTAGGGAATGCACAGAAAGGAGCCTTAGACATAACCCGCTTCCCTCTTAATTTAAAAACATGAACTGAAGAACAGCATGGTTCTGAGAGGGTCACAAAGCTTCTCATCACTTCACAGCTTACACTAGATGTTCCACAGTGTCAGAACATATTCTGGATTGCTTTCATCCAGAAATAAATCAAGAATTAACTGCAATATTGACAAATACCTACAAAATACTAGGAAAATTTCAAGTGCCTTGGGAAAAATGCATCTGGTGATCCCATTACCCTGTTACCCCTAGATTTTCTTTGCTCTTCTCATCACTCCTATCAGCAGCTCACAAAAAAGCAATGCCAAATCTGCATTATATAGGGAAACACCACCTCTTGCCATGGCCAGGTGAATACCCAAAGCTAGTTTGCTTTTCTGTGGCCTGAAAAGGCTGTGCAGTACTAGGGTCTTAGCAGCAAGGTGTTTGCTTCATACAGAATTGGAGCCTCAGAGAAAGACTGGACCCAAAGGCAAGCGTAAGCCAGGCTGGGAACGGATGAGATTGTTCCCATGCACTGCTCTGCTGCGTTCACCATCACCTCCATCCCCACCCTTGTGAGACAGAAAGGCTCTTCCATTTACAGACTCCGCTATATCGTGATGATGGGTGCTGAGGAACACCCAGGACCCTAACCCTTTACCTAAGCATTCAAGCTCTGCAGAGGAGGATTCCTCTTTTCAAATATCCTAAATCCCTCCAAATACCAAACAGACAACAAAAAAACCTGTCGATGTCATCTGATTGCATCACCCCTCCTCTCTCTCCAGGACTCAAAGGCATGTCTCCAAGTAGCTATTAGCTTTGCAAAGTAAAACAGATGTTTCCTAACACCCAAATCCTGGCCGCCTGCGAGGTGCCGATCGGCCGCAGCACCAAGGAGCGGCAGGAGCGGGGCTGTGTCTGCGCATCTGTGCTGCGGAGGGGAGAGGGATGCGAGACGTGCTCCCAATACCCAAACGCCTCTGCCAGCCCCGCGCTGCCTTTCTCCATTCGAACCCGCTCGACACACCCAAAGGCAGCGACAAAAAAGAAACCCAAGCCAAAACCCGCGGGGATGCGGCAGGCAAAGCGCCTATTTCCCGGATGAACGCAGCCAAGCCGCCGCTGTGCCCAGGTAGCTGCCGCATCCCCGCGGAGAGCCGTGCCCGGCGGGAGCCCACCTACCTGCTTCTCCTCTGCGGGGCGGCGCGGCCAGGGCGGGATGCCCGCAGGGGGGACCGGCAGCGGGGAGAGAAAAGGACAGAGAGTGAGGCGAGAGGGACGCGCCGAGCCGCGGGGCGGAGCGGCCGCGCGTCCCCGCCGCCTCACCTGGGTTCACCAGCTTGCTCTTGTACCGCATGCCCGTGTTCATGGTGCCTCCCCGGAGCGACAGCCGTGCCCGTGTGTGCGAGGGTGGGTGGGGGACTGAGAGAGTGCGAGCGGCGGGGCCGCCCCCCCGCCGCCGAGGGGCCGGGGCCGCCCGGGGCCGCCNGGGCCCGCCCCCGCCGGGTGACAGCCGGGCCGGGGGCTGCCGGAGCCGGGCAGGGCAGCGGGACCCGCCGGCACCGGCACCGGAGCGATGCCCTCCTCCAGCCCCGCCCCGAGCCAGCGGCTGGCGAGCACAGCGCCGGGCCGGGCTGATGTGCAGGAATAATCCCCCCGCAGCCGGGCAGGCTACACCTCCCTGAAGGTTTAAACACTATAAAAGGCAGCACTCCCTGCTCTCGAACAGAAACACAGCACCGAGAAGGAGGAATACGGTATTGAAAAAAAAAATACAAAACCCAAACACAAATGGAATAAATAGGAAATGTCTTTCCAGATTTAGCATCTCAAAATACAGTGGGAAGTCCTGAATCATACTGCAACCAGGCTGTGTGAAGTAGGAATGTGTGCTCTGTTTCCATTAAAATTTTTAAAGAGGTTATATGGGAAGTTATTTTAGGTAAAAGCTGTCAGCGTAACTCTTTAAGATGAGGCAAGAGAGAACTTAAATGAAAAGCAGCAGTTGCACATGACATGAGAACAGCTAATAGAAAACTCAACAAAAGAGAAGGAAGGAGAATGGGATGTGAAGATTAAGGACACCCAAATCCTTCCCCTGACTTCCATGGCTGCAGGGAGGGGTCATGTCTTCCCCATTTCAAGGACAGGCAAATATCAGACCTGAAACTCTTCTGAATACAGGACAGGATAAACTTGGCAGGGTGATGGCTGCATAACTGAAAGGCACTGCCCTGCCTGGGAACAAATCTGCCACCAATGCCACAATACCAACTTTTCAAATCCTTGTGGTCATCACAGTATTTATCTTGGCATTTCTTCCACCTTCTTATTCAAAACATTCCTCATAACAAAACAAGGAGACACTTCCAAGGCCTGGCAATCCGAGGTACACACATTTTAAAACCTCATTAGCTCACCCTGAGTTCACTTTTAGCCATTGATTCAAAGCATCAGAAAAAAAATGAATCAGGTAATTGTCAGCAAATTTCCTTGTTTTTAAATGCTAGAAAGCCACAGACCATTAGAGACTATGTGCCACAATTAAAGGCACCAACGAGCCAATCAGCCTTTCATGAGTTGCTTTAGAGTCTGCCACAGTGTTTTAAAACTAATGAAGACTGAAAGGACTGTGGTCAAATGCTCTTTGATCCTGCTGAACATTCATTTAAAAAGTTACATGTGGGCACTTTGTCCCAGTGCTGGAAAACATCAGTCTGGAAAAGGCCAGGATGAAATTCAGAGAAAGGGACTTGTCTTCCAAGGCCCTGGCACTGCCAACACCTATGAGAGTCGAAATGCAAAGTCAGAAAGCAGGCTCCAGCCAGTGTCCTCTATCCAGAGAGCACCACAGTACAAAGACTTGGCCTAACAACTATATATTCCCCCAGTAAGCTGTTAAGTATTTTAACAAAACCAAGTTCAAATGTAACTGAAAACTAACATCAGTCAACATCAAAGAAGTGGTAGAAAGCATAAAAAAATAAAACTACATTGAAAGGAAAGTACTCACATATGGAATCAGCAGCTCTACAAGCCCTTCTAGGGCAATTATTAAAATAGATCTCAAATTTTGAGCCAAAATGCTCCATCTGGAATCCACAAACCCAAAGAAAGTACAGACTATCAAACGGTACTCAGTACCCCCAAGCAAAAATCACTGAGGCTTCCCACACAAGAACTGTGACAATGGCTTCAGGTGCCTTGCTCTAAAGAGAGAGAAAAACCTCCTCTGATTTTAATAAAATTAAAGACTAGATGTCTTTGTCAGTCTGCTTCCCCATTGTCCTAGCTGGCTTTGAAAGGCAAAGCTTTTATGCCACCTTTGCTCAGAGAGCTAATCTAGCTTGTAACTAAGGTCTCCAACTGAAGTCTGGGTTTCTCAGGAGGGGTGTGGCTGTCCTGACTTTCACAAGCACAAACGGACGGCACATAATTAAGAGGGTTGCAAGATATGATGCAAAATCCTGGAAGAAAAACAACAAGGAAGGTGCAAATAACAGCAAACAAATTATGAGGAAAAAGTTTGCCATTAAATCTCTCACCTTGGCCCTCTGGACAGACATGGTTTAATTCAAATCTTCATTAAAATGGTAGAAAATTTGTGTGAATGCAAATCTGGCACTCCATTTCTTCTTTCAACTTCATTGTAGCAGCCACTGAAGTAACAATGTAACGTCCATATTATGCAGTTCAACTTCAAGCAAGACAAATATGCACCCCAGTGATGCCAATCATTTGTGAATCCTATCCTGATTAAACACCAATTGCTAGACAGCAAAATTAGGGGTAATCATTACATGAAAGACACTCCAATTTAGTACAGAAGACAAAGTGTCTCAATTCCATATTTGGAGAGTAATTTACATTTGTGCATATATAAACCACACAGGACTACAAATGCATGCAGAAGAGAGCTGTAAACTCAGCAATGATGTAAAGGAAAGAACAACATTCATGAATTTATAAAATAAGGTGTGTGATCAGATTTTTCAAGATATTCACCCACCTAAGGACATCAGTAGGTGCCTAATGAACTTTGGAAAAAAAAAAGGAGATGTGAAGCTTTGCCTAACTTTTAGGTGAAACACTTTTAAAGCTGTTTTGAAATGAAATCAAAGCATTTTGCAGGTAGACAAATTTTAGAAAACACCTTCATACCCCAGGGTAAACAACACAATTCCTTTGAATATGCACTGTGCACAACACCATTACAGCATTTCATACATTAGATTGAAAAGGCAAAATAAAATAAACCAAGAAAAACCACCCCAAAAAGAAAATCAACGTTTTCCACATTCATACAATTTATTACAAAACTTCAATGAAAAGTAGTGCTATGGTATATATAAAAAATCAGTACATGCCATCGCTCAGCTGACAGATAGAAATGCCTGTGACAAATTTTTGCCATCAATACTTGAGACCTGAAGCCAAATCTCCAGAGGCATCCACACAAGTTGTTGGTGTGTGGAGTGTTTATGGTGTTTTAAGGCACGGCGATTTAGAAAAGTCAGCTTTCTCCCATCACTGGTGAATCATCAGCATTTCAGACATTTTCTCATACATCACACAAATGCAATCACCAGAGATGAAGCTACAAAAGCAATAAAAGCACAGAGAAAGTTCTGGAAAACTGATACGATACATAATAACCTAAAATGGCAGGTGAAAGTTACAATACTGTGCAAACACACATACGTTTACTGTAAACAAGCCACAAAGTCTTAGTATTAACCACGAAACCGTTCAGAACAACCTAGCAGATAAATGATTAATTCCTTAAACCCACCACAATGACTAGTCCAAACAGTGTACTCTTGGCAGTTTCTGAATAAAAAGGTATAGGAAGGATAATAAAACCACATTGGTAAGTATGAAGACAGTGTTACCAAAAGAATCAAAAAAGATACACTATAAGTTGAATAACATTGATTATATAAAACAAGCAGTTTTACAACACGATCTTCAGACTTTGTGTGTTTTAACGCAGGTCTTGGTCTGTGGCATCCAGCTTTTGCATTTGAACGTTACCACTCGGGCAAAGAAAAGAGAGCACCCATCCACTTAGAGAAGTATGCTGCTGGGAACAAAAGTGGAAAACAGAGCATTAGAAAGGACAAACTCTGGGCACTGTCAGCACTGGGGGCAGGTGGAGCCCCTCCAAGCAAAGCAGCATAATCCAGGGGATGGGGAGTTTCAGTTCCTGCAGCACAACGACCTGCATTACAACTAGATCAGCTGAGCAAATATTTATCACAAATGTCCAATAAGAGCTTATAAATGAGAACTTATTTTTAGCTACATAGTTTCTTAGGCACCCATACCCCCACCTCAGCCTGCAAGAACGCAAGGAGAGCGTTGCAGCCCCACTCAACAGTCCTGCACACAGCACATCGACCTTGGCCTGTTCTGTGAAGCATTATTGCTGCTGAGGGAAACACTCAGCTAAACTGAGCTAGCATTAGGCAGCCAGCTCAACACCATGCACCAACACTGCTAAGGTAAAGCAGAAAAGCAGACAGTTTTCCAAGTGTTCATGCAGCAGTGTTCCCATGGCTAATACTGGTCTGTAATTTCAAAAAAAAAAACTATCAGTTATGGGTATTTCTACAGTTACTTGCCAATCAAAAAGGCTGCTACAAAGAAAGAATCCCAGCTTTCCCTGGAAGTTGGATCCTGTTTAAGAAGTTGTGTCAGATTTGGAGCTCAGGGGTAACACCTCAAATCCTCCAGTCCCAAAAATACCCATTCCTGACAGAAAAAGTTATCTTAATCTAAATGCTTGTCTGGATGGAAAAATAGAAATATATTAGAAAACACTGTTGTGCCAACTTGTAAAATACACTGTAACATTCATCCAGACTACAGTGGGGGAAAGGAGCAATGTGCTCTGCTCTTTGTCATTCTCGCTGTGGGAGTTCTGCTCAATATACAATTCCTTCTCATTTTAAGGAGCCCATCACTTCTAATAACAACTAAAACAAGCAAGCTAGCAATAAGGCTTTAAAGCCAGAGTCCATAAATTGCTAAGCAAATTCAATATTCAAATTCAAAATCAACCTGTTGTGCTACACTGCTACTTGGGAGTTTGAAAGAGAAACTTGGTTTCTGCCACTGCCTGCCCAACTCTAATCTGTTACAGAAGATACCTCGAGAAGAAACTGTAACTCACGTTTCAGACTCACAAAAAGACTGGAATTTCCAATAAACATGAAGGCTTGGCTTCACAGCACAGCTGTGCATTGATGTTAGCAGCATTAGCTACACTATACCCACATTTTATAAGCTCATAGAACACACTTGGGCGAAGTATGTGTGTGCTTTTAATGTGGATTCATTTCACTGCTCTTTCTTCCTCATCTCCTTGTAAGGCAATATTTTATGATACAATTAGGTTGATACTATCGTTGACAAGTCTGACCTCCAGCTTTACTAGACCAAACTTACAGTCCCTCACACTCATTTCACCAACACATGGAGTTAACAAATGGCTCCATCTGCAATGTGAGTTCATACCATCATTGAACAAAGAGGATATTTCTCCAGTGTGCCATTAAAACAAAACTCTCTCAGTAAGTAGCATAACTAGCAAGTACTACACACACCTGCACCCTGATCATGTAGTCACATAGCTAAGAATACTTTATTTGTGAAGATTTTGAACACCTTATAAAGGAAATGGGTTTGTCTCCCCCTCACAGCTCTTCCAAGAACACCACTACAATGCAAGGCGACTTGACACCTCTGTGTTCACTTCTGAACTCCAGTGAGTTCAATTGAGAGAAATTTGCTTGATAAGCAGCTACATTTTCTCACTCACCTCAGTTGTTTCTCTTCAAATGGCACCCATTTTATAACTACAGCCCTTTGAGTATTCCACTGTCAGCAAGAACTTTGAGAAATGGCATCTTTCCAAAAGGCAGAGAGGAGTACTGGATGACACCAGTGCTCTGCTGTAGGTTTTGACTCATTTTGTCACCACACCCCAAACATTTTGGTTTTCTGGTGTTTCAGTCACCCTCTATTGACTTCACTGCTTCAAGTTTGTTCCCTTTTCTTTGCTGCTCTGTAGCAAGCCCTCATACTTCCCCACAGCAAACATCATCAGCCAAGTTCACAGGAAGTTACAAAATTGGCCTTTGAACTGCTTAACAACATTCATCAGTTAAATAAGTTAAATAGAGGTGATAACCACAGAGTCACATCTAAATACCAGAATCCAAGCTTCAAAACTATCAGAAATGTTTCTCTGTTTCTTTAGGAAAAAGTGGCCCTGACACATTTTCAGGTTCCCCATGTTACTGCACAATTTCCAACAGAGGCCTGTTCTCCAAAGGTGAAAAAAATTGTGCCAGCCCATCAATGCAGGGTTTGCTGAACAACTCCAC
>VZUA01068813.1:217-22251 GCA_013401035.1 Horornis vulcanius
ATGTTTGCATAAACTTCTCTGCTGTACACAACACATACAAAACTACTCCACTAAGCTCATCCCACAGGTAGTAACAACTCACAACCATTTCAGTTGTGGTAGCAGTAAGAATATAAACATGCAAACAACAGCATTTTATCCTCAACTGGACTAAAAGCCATGCAAGTACTTTTACAGGTGCAAGCCAGTTTTACTTCAGCTTTATAAGCTACAAGGCCTTTTATCAGTGATCAATATCACAATACTTGAGCAGATATTTTTTTCCAAATATTTATATGAACACTTAAGAGCAGAAACAGTCCCAGGTATCTAAAAAGGTTTTACTTGAATTTCAGTACCAATAAGTTGATACTTGTTAGAGTAATAGACCAGAAGAACAGGTGCAAAGAGTTGCAAGATGTGTACATTGGTTGGACAAAATATACGAAAAAATAAACACAAAGTGTCCAATGTAGATCAAATAAAATAAAAAGACAATTACAACAGTGCACTTTTTAAGCAGAAAAAGTAAACAATATATAAGATCTCCCTGCTCTTCAAGCCTGTTGTTTGTATTTGCTGGAATAGCATTTTGCCTGCGTGCTTTTGCCAAGCTCATGTAAAAAAGAACCTAAGTTTCCAATTCTGGTACCACAAAAAAAAGCCTACAAATTTTACTAGTTTTGGTGTTTGCAGGATTTTTGCATACTATTCATTCAGTAGGCTGCACTAGAGTAGAAATTTTTTCAAAATAAGTAGAAATTTTACCCTTCATGAGCCTTGAGATCTTTCCTGGTTTGTGACTTCCTGTGTTACCCTTTTCATTATTATCTCCATTGCAATTATCAAAGGGGTTCATTAAATACTGTTACATATGGCATTAGTCACCCTACATAACTAACTATAAATAATTGATAAATAAATAGGCAGCATCTAGCATTTAGAGATGCTGTACATGCATTATTCATATGCCTTCACAGACAGCCAGTTACTTGAGCCCAAAACTGCAAAATGTATTCGTGTGAAATGCAAAGGATGTTGCAAAATAAAATATATCACTCAGTGGTTTTGGTTTAAAAGAATAGATTTATTGAGTGGGAGTACTATTTCTATTAAAACTCTGACATTTGAAGTGTTCCACTGGAAAAAATTATTCATTTCTATAATGTACATATTTATCTCTACGTGGTACAAATTAGCATCTTTCCTAGAGTTAGGAATATTATATATTTTTACAATAGAAAAAAATTCTCATGAGATCTACCTATGAATTCCACAACTATAAAGTGTGCATGCAAAGTATCAAACTGTACAAAGAAGATAAACATCTTTGGTCTGCAAGAAACTAGAGGGAGTTGCTAGCCTAGTATAAATGCATTCCAATGCATCGCATTCATTTGAAAATAATGTTTGAAACACACTTCAAATGGGCAAGAGGGGCTAGAAGCATCTCAACAGCAATTTTTAAATAAACATGAGTGCCTCTTTTCATCACGCATCAGAATTTGTACTTGACTTCAGTCAAATAATATAAATAATTTTGCTAAATGGGCATATTAATGTTTACGAAATCACAACAATGAGCAAATATTTGCAGCTGCAAAAACTCAGCATTTGCAGTATTTAAAGGAATCTCCTGTGTGTGATGAATTCAGGAAAACACCAAGTAAAATTGGAGACACTAAGTATTTTTTCTACATAACCTTGAGGCAAAATAGTCAGGCTTTTTACACTGCATCTGTGTATTTATCTATAAATAAAAATGGTTGTCAAGTGTTACATTTCGGGGAATGCACCATTTTTATCCTTCAGCTTTTGAACATTTCTAGCAGATGGGCAAAGGTCTTGTACTTTGTTCTGTAAAGGTTTACAAATCACAAGCATCCAGAGATTTGGTTCTGTGCTTCCTCCTGGTTGCTATGCAACGGGTCAGCACATCTCCAGCCTATTTATTTTGATGCTGACAGGGTATAAAATATGTACCCACAACTGCTCAGTTACACATCCCTTGCAATCTATTACCATTTAATCTTTTCACTCTTGTTCTCCCATAATGGCCCTATTACAAAATTAACTCAGCTTCAGCAGAACTGCAGGGTCCCCACAAAGCAGCACGTGAGAAGAACTCTACTACTGCCCATTCTTCCAGCACCAGTAGTGTCAATGAAGCAACACCTTCTTGTCATCCCTTTCTCTCATGTTTTGGGGTTGTCTCAAATTTACCGTGATCTTTTCAATTTCAGCAAACCGAGTACCATGGAAGAGCCATCAAGGTTGAAGGCGAAGAAGCTGCTGGCAACAACTCACTGGAGATGAGCAAGAAACACACAACCTTCCAGCAAGGAGCAGAATGAACTCAAGGACTCATGCTGACACGTCACTCTAGCAAAACTGCTGCACATCTGCTTGCACCAAATATGCTCCCTTTATATTGAATTCCACAGAACCAACTGCATATATCACCACAAAGAATACTAAATTTTAAACAGGTCTTCTCAAATATCTTGGATTTTCTCTCAATAAGCATAAATGAGCACAGTTATAACTGCATGATGATCTCAGATATGCTGCTGTGAGATGGTCCTCAACGATGCAGCAGCCAATACTGATTTATACTTTCCAGGGATCTAACTGAGGAATTGTGCCCCAGTTACAAAAAGCAGATGTTTTTAACAGTGCAACCACTTGCAAACATTTAGATCTTGCAGAATAGAAGATTCCTAAGCATTCTTGGTCACTGGCCTCTCTATCAGCTTCTATCTCTGTTATTTTTTACTGTTTGGCTGCAATAACACCTAGGACTCCATATGTTGCTCTGTATATGTCTGGGAATGGGCATAACAAAACTCCAAATTTTGTGACTCTACATTCTCCACACATTAACTGGTCTTTCTCATTGTACTGTGTTATTTTCTGTGAATTTCCCAGCTTGCTCCAGAGAGGAACTGCAGGATGAACAGATCCAGAGCAGCCCTTCTGACAAGGACTTGGGGGTGCTGGTGGATGAGAGGCTGGACATGACCCAGGAATGTGCACTTGCAGCCCAGAAAGTCAAACGTGTCCTGGGCTGCACCAAAAGCAGCGTGGGCAGCAGGGAGAGGGAGGGGATTCTGCTCCTCTGCTCTGCTCTGGTGAGACCCCACCTGCAAGTGCTGCACCCAGCTCTGGGGTCCCAGCACAGAAAGGACATGGACCTGTTGGAGTGAGTCCAGAGGAGGCCATCAAGCTGATTAGAGAGATGGAGTACATCTCCTTTGAGGAAAGGCTGAGAGATGTGGATTTGTTCAGCCTGGAAAAGAGTGACCTACCTGCAGTTTTCCAGAACCTGAAAGGAGCCTACAAGAAAGAGAGAGAGACTTTTTATAACAGCATGAAGTGACAGGACAAAGGGGAAGAGATTCAAACTGAAAAAAGAGTAGGTTCAGATTGGCTATTAGGAGAAAAGCTTTTACTGTGAAGGTGGTGAGGCACTGGAACAAGCCCAGAGAAGCTGTGGATGCACCATCCCTGGAAGTGTTAAAGGCAGGTTGGATGGAGCTCTGAGTGAAAGGTGTCTCTATACACTGAAGGAGGTTTTGAATTAGATGATCTCAAAGATCCCTTTCAACCCCAGCCATTCTGTGATTCTGTGACCTAGCAGGATAATTTAAAGGTGTTTCCTGACATTAAAAGACAACCAAATGCAAGCTGTAAATTGGTAAGATTTTAGACATGCATGATGTGAGAGAGGTAACAATCTAAACCTCAAGCTGCAGATCACTTATCTAGAAAAGTAAGAGCCTTGTATTTCATGTTTTTGATTTCAATTTCTTTTGTATGTATTTCTTATACAATGATCAGATGTCCATGATATCTGCTACTTTCATTGATACGACCACTGCTTCAAAACCTATAAAAAATATCTTGCTCATCAAAACATCACCAAAGTGCCTCCCAGGGGTCCATTTAATGATTTACTAAAAGCTAACATCGAATTTTGCTTCAGGATGTCTGCTAGTCTCTCCTGAAGTGGAACAAAGACTTATTTTCTCCATCCTGAAAATATTTCAGCCATTAAAACGTGTACTTTAACTCCATATGGGGGCTGAAACTGACCCCTCTGACTTTTCCACCCTCCTCCTGAGATAACCCTAGTGGTACATGGCCAGCAAAGTGACACTTAAAGCCATTTACCCAAACATGAAAAATGCATGCTCTACTGTCTGTTTCTTAACCCAGTTATGACAACTGCCAGAGAGACATCAAAGAACAAGCTCTGCTGCTGTCACACAGGTTTTGCTGGAAACCAGATACCGTTTCTTTCCTATAACAAAGCATGCTTTGCTTTGCCGCTGATGTCTGTAAGGACGTAACTAGGTTAAAAATATTATACACTGATTTCAGCTCTGAAGTCAAGACAGCTAAAGATTTAGAAAGCAGGGAAGAGACCTGACTGTAAGAAATATACAGAAAGTTCTCAAAAAGTAAAACAAACAACACTAGCTTTCTTGCTGTACTTCCAGGGCTTAGCTGGCAGTACTAATAAAGTAAGACGAATGCTCAGAGCTTGCCTTAGCCAAATATCCCTGTTGGCTGACAGAAGAGAAAAAAGATATGTCCAGATAACAAGGCAAGATGATAAATGCAGATGTCTAACAGCATAATTTAAAGGACATATGCAAAGAATTTAGATATGAGAGAGGAGTAGGAATCAAGAAATCTATGCCATCCATTTATCTGTCCTGTGGTTAAAGCGTTCCACCCAAATGGGAGAAACACATTTTGGGGGTTGTTTGTGGTTTGTTGGGGGGAAGGGGTTGTCTTGACAAGACTGAAAACCACATTCCTAGGGTGACTGTTGGCTAATGAGTGAGAAGGACTGGAGGAATGGAGATTGCATTCTTAATCATTGAAGCTATTTTCTATTAATTTCTTTTCTGCAAAGATTCATTGGACCAGAAGAAGCAGATGCAAGAGAGAGAACATTAATCCCTAACAGAGGCCCCTGGGTTCTAGTCTTTGTTTCAGGGTTAGTTTATATTATATGCAGTGACTGTTTAGTTTACAATACCATGCTGTATTTAGTATCTGGAGCCAAAGACTCCTCTTTCCTCCTGAGCATTTGAAGCAAGATGCTGAAGAGCCCATTCTCTTTCTTCCACATGCTCTCCTGCACCCAAACAAACTTTAATACTTTACACTCATGTGAAGCAGCTTCAGCGGGAAAGACTGGAAAGGAACTTAGTGCAGAAGACATATAGGTCAGAGGTCAGAGTAAGATGAAGGAAAATACCTCCTTAAGCAAAAATAAAAATTACCTGAGACTCCTTTAGCTGAGTCCCATTAAAAGCAG
This sequence comes from Horornis vulcanius, assembly GCA_013401035.1. Lineage (NCBI taxonomy): Eukaryota > Metazoa > Chordata > Aves > Passeriformes > Scotocercidae > Horornis > Horornis vulcanius. Next base: position 5,529 of record VZUA01068813.1, read on the forward strand.
GAGCAGATGCTGTCAGCTGCAGCTCAGCATGGAGCGCAGTCTGGGAGAAGGGCTTGAGGAATGTGAACTAGATGGAGCAGCCTCGGAGAGACAGAGCAGACACCTTGGCTGTTGAGTCTGGAGGCCCAAGGGTAAAAACACATCAAAAAAGGGCAAAAATAGCAAAAAAGTGGGTTTTTAGAGACTGCCTGTTCTTCAGGAGCTAGGTGAGAGCCAAGCTGATTTTTGAGGAGAGAAATTTTAGTTCCTGTTTCCACATCATTTTGTCAGTTTAGATGCAGCTGAGCTTCCCAGGCTCCGTAAGAACTTCCAGTTGAGGGAATTCAAGTAGGCATCCCAGGTTTAAGATGTGGACATGCTCTGCACTTTAAGCACAGCCTCCTACAAAGGCAAGGCTGGTTGCACATGAATTCGTCTCTCCCAGGCACACACATCTCTCTCAAATGCCCTGGCTTACACTGAGAAGAAGCTTCGCAAATGGGCTGACTGAGAGCAAAAGCAAACAAGTCTCCATCCTAAATGGTGGGGCAATCACATCCCTGGAACACACTGCAGGACACCTCCAGAAGAAAGCCTTAGTGCATGGCCCAGTACACCAGAACCTTGGCTCCAGAATCTGAGACCAAGATATTAATTAGAGACCACCAGTTCTCTTCAAATGGGGAGCACAATATAGATAGTTTGGGAAAATACATCGTTTACTAATGGCTGTCAAAATACTGGACCACAAGGCAATCAGAAATGGTCTATGTCTGGTTTTCAGCCACATCAAACTGTTAAACTGGTTCCAACAGGTATTCTTTAGGATTATAAACAGAACATAGTTTACAAACTCTACAGATCATTGCAGCATCAGAAGAGAGAACCAGAAAGAACACCAGAGTAACTGGGTAATAGTTAAAGTTAATCCTTTAGCAAAAGTGGACATTATACCATATGAGAAAGCACAGCAGTCTTACAGACTATATATACACATACACAGTACCTCATGAAAAATAACACAAAAAATGGAAGGCAACCAAACAATCATTCTTACTCCTAATTCATCATTTGGTTTAGTGAGATCAGAAACTTTCTGGGAAAAAAAATTAAACTTAATTAAACTTTACTGAATGAAGACTGCGAAGGCATGATTTCTATTTAAAGACTTCAAAACCAATACTAATATTAACTAATATTACTGCTGCATTTTATTACAATTTTGCTCAAAAAGACTCATATGTTTGCCAATGTGGAAGTCTAGAGTTTTTTTTATTTCCCTGTCCCAGGAGTCACTGATGAGTAAACAATAAAAGCCAGTAAATGTTACGCATATTAAGCCTGCTGTAAAAGGTGTGGACAGCACCAGTAGTAAGAGTAAAACACAGGGGTTTTTCCATCTTAGCCCCTTAAAAAGAATATAATTTACTGTAATCTTTTGAGTGCTATCCTTTAAACATATTGGAAAAATCCTAAGGCTCTTTAATTTATAATTATCAGACAAAGTACTGAATTTGCACAAGGTGTTTTTAAAATAGTTTCAGAGGCCATTAAAGGCTGAGAAATTAGGCTTTCCTGCATTTTCTTGCTATTCAGCTTTCTGTGAAAAAGAAAATATTGTGGGAAATAAAGGGACAGTTTTCCCACGGGCTCTTTCAGTACAAAGAGAGAATGGAATCACTGTTTTTTTTATTTTGTCTCCAGTACAATACCCTCCTATCCCATCAGCACAATTTTTGTTGCATTATTATTACTACTGTGGAGATAGTGAAAGGCAAGAATACAACATTCACAGGCTTTGCCAAGTGCAGCAGATTATGTACATGAATAGATAACTGCACACTAGGGGGTATGATTTAGGTCAATTTTCTTGTTTCATTCCAAAAGGTTATAGATTTTTAAGCCATTCATTGTTTAATGCACCACACAGTTTACAGCCATAAGCACGTACAACCTGAACTATCTTTCCTCTGGTTTTTGCAGAAGTAATTTGTGTTCCTAGGCAATGAAGACTGGCAGAAGTTGATAGCTTGTAACAAAGTGCTATAAGCGTGTGACAAAGCTCTGCGAACAGTTTGAGCTAAAAAGGACAAAGAATTAATTCATTTAGGGGCAAGCTAAGACCTGAAATAAATCAGAATTATGATACAAACTACCTTCTGGTTCAGCAATTGCTTAAAATGTAACTAGAAACAAACCGATGAAAGAAACAACATCATATGACTTTGAATAGTGAGATTAACAAAAATGACAAATCTTTTATATTACCTAAAGAGAAGATAAACATATTATAAAATAAGTCACATGAGTTTAGATAGTCCCCCCAACTTTGTGCTGTGAGAACCTGAGCAGAAACTCTTTTACAAGCTCAGTGTCAGTGGAACAGTCTTTAAACCAGGACAGATAGGTTCAAATATGAGAAAACATCAGAAACAGCCTGGGTTGGTTTGTTGTTGTTGTTGTTGTTTTGGGGTTTTTTTCCCATAACCCTGCTTTATTAAATATTTTAATTTCTGGCAATATATAATAGCAATCATTTGAAATGTCTTTGCCCCAATTACCAAGTGACCTGGTAACCACTCTGATCCTAACAGTGTGGCCTAATGTGCAAAACATGAAACAAGGCTATGCCTTGAATAGTAAGGATTTAATACGGCTGTCTATGCCCTTTAAAAGCTAAGATCTGTTTTAATGGATACAAAATGGAAGGGGTGAATAGTTTAAGGCAAGAGAAATCCATATTTTCCCTGCATGTGGTCCAAGACCTACAGTGATTAACTTTCAAAACTAACACAGCATAGTTTCAGTGCTAGCATAGCATAGCTTTTTCTGTCAAATTCAGCCTGAAAATATTAGAATCAAGGAAGGCTTGATATAAAATTATATAAATAGATATGAAATATATCCTCTATTTTACTTATTTATATTTAATCATACTAGGCAGTTTTGTGTCTTTGCCTTACTATAACACCTCATTGTTTGAACACAAAACACATTACAATTTTCTGCTGGGCTGAAGTGAAAAATTAATAACTGAGAAGCAGGATTTGGAATTATTTGTACCACATCACAGATAGAGGGAACAAGGAACTAATATAATTTTTTCTGCTAGGGAGAGAAAACAAAGGGGAGGGGAAGGAAAGGCCAGCAAGGAGGGAATGTGATGTTAAGAAAAGTATTGAGGGAAAGAGAAAAGGGTAAGCCTCAAAGAACGATAGCAAGAGGGAAAGGAAATGTGAAGAAAAGATACCACTGTAAACAAAATGTAGGTCCTTAAAAGATTCCTTCTGTTATTGTTTTTTGCTGAGTTGCAATAAATGAGTCTTCTCCTTCAGTCAAATTATTGATTAATTATTCCAGGGCCAAGCAGGGGCAGTCAGCAAACACATGGGGAACACACAGGGGAGAGCAGCACTGCTCCAGAATGGCTCCCAGGAGGTCTGTTCCTCAGGTTGATATAACTTGTCTCTCCAGATCAGCTGATTCACATGCATGGAAGCAGTGTTAAATATAAAACATGTGCTTTTAGTCTAAGATTAAGAGCCAAGGATCACAGGAGACATCTAAGCAGCTATTATTCATCAGGTAACACAGATATCTGCACACAGGTCAATGCAGTAGTTAGACAGGGACTCATACAAACTCTGTTAAGTCAAGGCAAAACTCTCACTTCCTTCAACAGTGTTTGGAGAAGTATCATGGCTTTCAAATAACAAGGGCAGCTGAGTTCTGCCATCACTCTATAGGCTCGGTTCACCGCCAGAAAAGTCAAAAACTCCCATTATTGTCAGCAGTGATAGGGCTGAGACCTCTATCCTCAAACTTGAACATAAAGTTACAGTGTGCTGCCCACAAAAGGCTTCAAGAAACCATCAGTCCTGCCCTGTGCCTTCTCCATACACTCCCAGATACTCATCAGAATGCTTTTGCCTCAAAAGGTACAACAAAAAGTGCTGAAGAATCACAGTAAAAAAAGAAAGGGGTATAGTTTTAAGCTCAGGAGGAGTTGGTACATTGCCTGTCACGGATTATCGGAGGTGTCTTGTATCTGTAAGACCTAGTGGCTCACACATTAGTCTGCTTCACAGCTTCCTGCAGTTCCTGCCATCTGCCTGGAAGTAGCCATTTTCCCAGAAAAGTTGGCAAGATGATGCCACGCCAAATGAACAGTATTGGGGGAGCAAGCTCATGTATATATACTGTCTTATTTTGAGGCTTGCAGATGGCCAATTGAACAACAGCTTCCAATGTCATCTCTAACTAAAAAGAGCTAGCACACTTTTAGATGGATTATTACCAAGTAGCAAAAGGACATATTGCATCGATCTGAGATTTAGACTGAGTCTGGGTCTCTTTGTTAAGCAGTATCATTCCTGCACTACCATTTCTGCCTGCTTACAAACAGCTGAGGGGAAGACCATTCAAGCCCTCATCTGAAAAATAAGCACCCATATGGACACACAAATGTGTACTCACCTGCAGGATTTGTGTTGTTCTGGCAAACAGAAATAAAGGTGCATTGGCAAAAGCACAGTTTGACTAACACAAGTTGCATCTGTACTAAGGGCACTTTGCCATCACATTCCATCAGTATTTTGGCTGGAAAATGCCCCTTTTAAACACAGTTTACATTTAGAGTCATTACACTTTGTTTCATTTAAGGTTTCTAAAATAAAAATCTGTAAGTATCAGATGAGTACTGCACTGAGAGGTCATTCTGTCTGCCTATGGCTGCAGAAAGCCTGAGACTGTATCTCTGCAGATATGAATTACCCCATGCACCTCAGTGAGGATTTCAGTGTTACTTCCCACCAACTTCTCTGAAAATCAAAGCCCATGGAAAGGACAAGGAGGACCATTCTGTTAACATCCCACCACCACCTCCAAGCTGCAACTCATGTTGGCACTAGGTGTTGTTGACTCTGAAAGATTCCTAAATACTACTTCTGATGCTGGTCAAACCAAGACAAAGGAGCTCAACAGGGCACTCAAGGCATAGCCCTGGTTAATAAGCCTGAGTAGTCCTAGAGAATGACCACAAATATATTTAAAATCTCTGTGAGAAGTTAAGTTTGAGGAGCTGAAAGACACCACAGGATTAACTGATTCACTACCAGGAGGAAATGAAGCTTTCAAAAACAATACTGCCTTTCTATACCCTTATGCTTTTTCTATTTCAATCCCTTATCTTTTTCCCTTCCAGCCCATTTCACATCATTGTCCAATATCCTGCAATGGTGGTACCTCTAATACAGCCCATCAGATAGAGCAACCAGCTCTATCTAGCATTCCCCCCCTCTCTTATTGCAGGCTGGAAAACAGAGGGCAGCAAGGAATGCTTTTTTAAACCTGTCTTGCAAAAGAAAAGAAGACCAAGGGACTGAGTCCCTTAATTAATTTGAAAATAAGGCAGGTAAGTTCTTGTTGCATTGTTTAGAGTGCCTACACTGAAGACGGCTGCTAAAGCAAGCTAAAGCTTTTATCTACGGGAGGCATAACAGGAACCAGAAACCTGAAGTTGGAAAAATACACTGGAAAACAAACACATTTCAATAATGAAAAAAATAGCCACTGAAAGGCATCACAAAGGAGGGCAACTCACTGCCCTTCCTTCTATAGAAAGAGTGGAAGGTCAGCTTCTTAATTTAAGAACTGCAGGGTACAAAAGAGTATTTCTCTGACTATTTTTTGAGTAGCCAGATTTCCAAACTTCCAGTAATTACTGCATGTGTGAGGTGTGGTTTATTGCTACTCCTCAGATTCCTCTCCTAAGCTGTGGATAAGGCAGCACTACAGTTAGTGCATTTTTTTTATTATAGAATAATTTGAGGCAGCGGTGCTTTAAGCTGAGAGAAATCTAGCCAATCCAACTCTAAATCATCTTTTGGATCTCCATATATCCGGCCCTCAGTAGTCTCACTTATCAAGAAGATGATCTTCAATCTTCAAAACAGTCTGCTCACAAAGAAGATACAGAAGGGACAAGACATTTTGTATTTTTATGAACTATAAATGGATGATTTTGGGAAAAGAAAATAAAGCAGAGGATGGGTGTCACAGTGAGCACTCCCATGGGAAGAAGACCTGGATGTAGCCCTGAGGTTTGTGTTGAAGAAACCCATTCTTGCAGAAAAATGCCGCAGAGAAATTATAAAAGCAATTTTATCTGCCTTCGCTAAATATGAAGAATGTTACTAGAGATGCCACCTCATATGAAAATAAAAACCTAAAAAAAAAGAGCTTAAAAGAATCAGAATAGCAAACATGTAACTCTTCCCTCTTAACTTAGCAAGAACAAACCAGGCACTTTAAAAAAGCGCATTGATAGTAACAGAAATTAAATTCCCCGATTGCTCTGGTAACAGCATCTATCAGGAGACAGGCAGTCCTGAGACCTGGGATTTCCATTCTGAAACAGGTTTTGCAGTCCCGTGCTTCATGATATTTAGCGCAATTTCCAATGGAATTTAAAGTCCTCATGCAGAAGTGAAGCACTGACAAAACCCTGTATGTCAGCATAAATCTCCAGGTGCAAGTGCCAAAGTCACATGCCAACTTCATGTCAGGTCCTTCCATCTCATGCTCTCTATATTAGCAAGCTAGATTGCTAGATCTGCCAAGAATATTTATGTTATAAGCATTTATAGCTCAAATCTGTACTATCTGTCAATGGCAATATTGACAGAAAAACAAACTTTGTTCCAGTCCATAAAATGGGGGCTTTGTCTAGGGAATCTAGGGCCTTATGTTCTCTGCTGACCATGGGGGATTCCCGTGATGATGTAACTGTAATAACATCCTTTTGAAAATCTATTTCACTGGACTACCAGGGAAAAAAGGCCTCTGGCTGACTCCCTCCTTCTCGCGCCCCTTTAGGGAATTACCTTAAAAAAGGGGGAAAGATCTATTTACTGTCCGCTGTCGTCCTGGTCTTGAGTAAACCCACTACCGCTCACGCTGTGCGAAGAATTAGAGATGAAAAACTTTTACCACTCCTTTTGCTTTAAGCTGCTCGGCGCCCAGGCACCGGCCGGGAGCCTGCGGCCGCCACTCGCAGCCGGGGCCGAGAGGCGCCCCAGGGGCCGGAGCAGGTGCCGAGGCCGGCGAGGCTCGCTCACCGCATCTTTCCCGCAGACGAGGCGCTCGGCTGCCAGAGCCCACCCGTGGCGAGGGCCGGCCGGCCCCCACGGACAGCCGGGGATGCCCGCTCGCCCAGCCGGGGATGCCCGCTCGCCCAGCCGGGGATGCCCGCTCGCCTCCGGCAGCGCACCAGGCTCCGCGGCCGCTGCGCATCCCGCGGAGCGACTCCCGGCCCGCTCCTCCGCCGCCAGCACCGGGCCCCAAGGGCAGCCCCCGCTCGCCCCTCCGATACGGCCCCGCCGCCCCGCGGGTGCCTCACCTCCGCCGGCGCCCGGGAGATGCGGAACGGCTCCCGGCGCCTCGCAGCCCTCACCGAGCCCTCGCCGCCGGGAGAGCACAGGGATGCCCCGCTGACTGAAGGGCTGCTGCCAGTAGCAGCGCGCTGCCGTGCCGAGACGAGCCGAGCCGAGCCGAGCCGCCCGCCGCTGCGGCAGGACCGCCGCCGCCGGCTGAATATGCTGTCTCACGGTGGACAGGCTCCTCCCGAGAGCTGCTGCTGCCGCCTTCCTCCTCCCGCCTCCTCCTCCTCCTCCTTCGCCCGCGCGCCCCCGGTAGCGACACCCCTGGTAGCGACACTCCCGGTAGCGACACTCCCGATAGCGACACTCCCGGTAGCGACGCTCCCGCCGCCGCCCGTGGGACCGGGGCGGGGCCGCGGGGTAGGTGGCGGCGGGGGGGCCCTCTCAGTGTCCCCGCTCGGCCCCCCCAGCAACTCCGGCTTGAAGTGCGCTCGCTCGGCTCCTCCGTGCTCCCCTCGCTGTCACCCCCACAGTGGCGAAGGCTTCGCCCCAGGAGCCGCCGAGCCGGCAGCTGCGCGGCTGGCTAGCTGTCAGCACAACAACTGCTTCACCGTCAGCACCACGACAGCCCGGGCAGCATCCGCACCACCATCCTCACGGCAGCAGCTGGCTGCCCCACAACGGCTTAGCCATCACTCTCTAAGCTGCCTAGGATGTCGCCCCCAGGCCAGCCTCGCCATCACCCCCACGGCAGCCTGGCCATCAGCCCCGTAGCATCCCGGTCAACTGTCATGGCACCAGGACCCTGCTTAGTCCTGTCCCTTTCTGGAAGAACGGGGAGAGCTCCAGAACAGACGAATGACACCAAGCATTCATGGTTAAATAAGGACAAGACTGCCCAAAGACAGAGGTTTTGTTTTGTCCCTGTTTCCTCACACCACTCGTGGGCACAGGTACCAGCCAGGAGGGCCATACTTCTAGCATTGCCCCTGCTTCTCTCCACACACCGATACATCCATCTCCTGGGGGAGACGTGCCAAGCAGAGCTGTTGGGGATAGTCTACATCCCTGCAAAATAGCACCCACCTCCAGTGTAGATAACCCAGTTTTCCCCTCCCTTGCTGCACACAGATATGTTGCCCCACACATGAGGAAAACATGTACCCTTTGATACCATGGTTTGTTCTTTAGAAACGTGATGTCCTGGACGTACAACTCACTTTTGTCTATCCCTCTGGTCCAAGAGAGCCGGAAAGGTACCCTGTCCCTGGAGCCTAATCTGTTGTTTGTTTTGGTGGGAAACACTAATTCCAGGCACTGTCATTCGAGGCCTAGGGCCTGTCCTGGGGGGACTGAGGTATACCCAGCCCACTGAAAAGCCATAGAGGATTCACATCACCTCCAGTTCCTGCCTGACCCAGACTGTACCTAGCCAGGAGACAAAGAATCCTGAAAATGAACATAAACCTCCATTGCTGATGAGGATACACTGATGAAATAATACTTTCTCATTTTAACTGGAATTGAATCAGGAAAGATTGATCTTTTGCTCTCCTGTGAAAGTCCTAAAAGAGCAACATCTGCTTCTGCAGGTTGNAGGCACTGTCATTCGAGGTCTAGGGCCTGTCCTGGGGGGACTGAGGTATACCCAGCCCACTGAAAAGCCATAGAGGATTCACATCACCTCCAGTTCCTGCCTGACCCAGACTGTACCTAGCCAGGAGACAAAGAATCCTGAAAATGAACATAAACCTCCATTGCTGATGAGGATACACTGATGAAATAATACTTTCTCATTTTAACTGGAATTGAATCAGGAAAGATTGATCTTTTGCTCTCCTGTGAAAGTCCTAAAAGAGCAACATCTGCTTCTGCAGGTTGGAGCATGTGAAAAAAAAACAAACCTGTGGTTTTAAATGCACAATTTGAAAAGTTTTGAGTTTGGGGCATTTGGTTTGCAACTCTTTATTAAAACAAGTCCCTTTCACTATCAGACACCCAAAAACTGAACTTCAGAAACTCATTTTTGCTTTTGAAAGTGTTGGAGTGTTGGCCTTAGCTTTAACATAAATGCCATAGGGTTTGCTTAGGTTCCTTTGAATTGTGTGTCACTTGCAAATTTCCCGCAAACTCAGTGGATTGCTTTAAATTATTCCTGATCTAAGAAGGCCTTGGAGTCATTTAGTATTCCTGAATCAACAGATGAGACTAGTTCTCCGTGGGGCTCCGTGGTGAGCTCCTGCTATTGTTAACATGCTTTCCTATACATATAACCATGATGCCATGGTATCACACATGTCTCATGACATCACATTGTATGATGATACCAGGAATACTAATATATGTCATGAATGGTTTCCAGAGCTTGTTAAGCCCTAGATTTTTTTGGTATAAAAGTAATGGTATTTTGTGTTCTAGTGATAACTACATGAGATGTTTCTTAAAAGAATCCTATAAACCCCAGTTCAATGGGGCATCATTTTGATATCTGTTATTTTCACATTTGCCAGAGGTGATTCAGTCTTTTGAAGGTATAAAAATAAAGGATGGAAATGCAAGTCTCAAGGAAAAATAGTTTTAAAATCCTCATAATGACAGGTTTAGTAAAATTATTATTTAAAAATGGGGAATTGTATACAGAGGAGTTCAGAAATAACTTCAATGGCCAGGGTAGTATATTAAAAAACTACAAATTTCTCCTTAGAATCAACTGTCGTAAGGAAATTTGGAGAGAAGCATTCCTAGATAGTATAGGTTAGGTGTTCCCACAAGTAACAACCTCCAGGAACTCAAGAAAAAAATTATGAGCAGCCTAGTTAAGGAGCTCTCTGAAGGAATAACAAATTTCCTTATAAGTGATCCTCTGTCCTCTTTGACCTCAATCTCAACATCGTCTTCTCTAATCTTCCACAGCAGAAGGTCTCACCATTTTTGTGGTTTTCTTGCTTTAGGCATGCAAATTCTGTTGTCACTAATTTTACAAGGCAGGGATAAAATCTTCATACAAGAAGAAGATATGAAAGAAGATTATATTCACTTTTCAAAATAAGATAGCTATGATCAATAATGTCTTTAACTAGTTTTAATGAAAAATATCCAGTCATATCAGTATACCACACTAATTTTGCATTTCCGCATTAAACACAAATCCATAATATTATCCAAATAAATATATTCTGCTAGTAGCATTATCTGATTATGTATGCCTTAATCATCAGGTGAATGTGCAGTAGCACAGAGTTAAGATCATTTTCAAAAATTTTATGTTCTCTTTCTGTGAGTTCAAAAGGCAGTTATTGTAGCCCCAGACTGCTTTATGAGAACAGAGGACAAACTGGTCAGCAATTACAGACGTCTGACAAGCTGCCTTCCCTGCAGCAGAGGTCAGTTATATATGGGCACACAGCCACCATGCTGTCATCTGAAGAGAAATCAAAGATTAAAGGAAAGTTTGAGGTCCATCACAGACCATGGATTTTGTAGAAAAAGGCTATTGTTAAAATTACAAAAAATCAGTTTGCCTGTCTCCCCTCTTCTAGCTTACACACATGTAAAATGTACATGTAAAATGTAGAGGTTAATAATGTAGAGGCAATATGTGGTCAATTGCTAGACTGGAAAAGTTCAAGGGAAAACAATTTGACATGATTTCTTTTTGAAGTTACTTTATATAGATTTGTTCAGATTTAAGTAATTAATGAAGATGGGCATAAGTTGCTCTGGCAAACGAATAACTGTTTATGATGCAACACAAGACAAATAATCAGTAATAATTAGTAGTGCATTGCATTTCCCTGCCTTGGGCACCAGAAACTCCATCACAGCGGGCACTAATAAATGAGCAAACCCTCTAGGAAGTCTATGCCACTTGAAGATTAAAAATTAATTTCAAAGCAGATATTTCTAAGGCTTAGTGGAAATGGCAGCACATTTTAAACACTTTGCACGGTAGGCATAACCTAGGCTTGACAAATAACAGAGGATGTTACAAAATGCCTTCCAGCTTTTCAAAAGCAATGATTTAAACAAAGGATCAAAAGACAGAATGAAAGCAAGCTTTAGAAAAAGTGAGGAATGTCACTTCTGAAGTCAGCTTTACTGCTACAGCAGTAAAGTCACTATAGGGCACTATTCCACATGGCTTCAGAAATCTTCCTTTCACAAGTGAACTAGTTAGTTACTCATGTAAGAAATGCATTTGGTGGTTGCTCAGTTAAAAAAAAAAAAAAGTTATTAAGAAAGTATTAGAGAGCTATTTTTACTGTTTGCTGAAATCAGTTAGATCTCCAGGCAGATCACTGAGTTGAAATTTCTGCAAGTCTGAATATCCACAGTACATTTGAGAATGCAAATGAAGATTTTAAATGTATCTGGTACGCAGTTACTGATAGTTCCTCTGTCAATTGATTTCCTACTGGTAGGTTGCCAGTTCCAAGATCCTTGCCAAAACACATGTATAAAACCAAAAAACCCCACATATCTTAAAAAGGGTAAATTCTTTCTCAAAAAAAAAAAATCAATAATAAGAGATGATGTATACAAGTAAAAGGTAAAGGGAGATCTGTGGCAGATGGTGAGTTCTATGCTGTTCTGGATTTGACTTACCCTCCAAACATGTAACTGTGTGATCTCGGAAGCAATTATTTTAGTGACAGGCTCTTTTCTAAGGCTCTTTTCTCTCTTTGTTCCTCATTTTCCTACAATATTGTCACCAAAAAGTTGTTGCCCTAAAACTCAACAGTTCCATACATCTGAGTAGGAATCATGAACTTGACTTCACATCTGAGACTCTGCCTGTTAAAGCATGTAAATGTCCCAGGCTTCTGATTTTGCACTTGTTACCAAGGTGCAGAAATGGACTGCAAGAAAGAAAGCTCCAGAAATTCTGTTCACCTTTGTAAATAGCAGGTGCTTGCCATGTAATGCAACCAATTCCTTTCCTTTGAAAAGGTTCAGTGTACTGGGAAGGGCTTGGAAAGATGTCAACAAAGCAGCTAACCTGGGAAGGAAGTAGAACATTCTGGGAGACATTTCCCCAAGTTCCTGGCAATGTTCATGCAGACTCAGCTGCATGGAGGACTTCAGTCTTGAAGGGTTTTACTGCTCTTTGCTACTGTGCTCATGTTCTGAATTACTGAGGAAGCTGCAAAAGGAGAGCTCCGCAGCTTGAGTGGCAGCACCTGGAAGTGAAATGGGCTTGGGGCAGGACTGGACAGTTTAGGGAACACAGACTCTAAAATGCTCTCTTTAAAATCAAGCTACACAGTTGTCTCAATTCACCTGTTTCAAGTTCCTGAGAACCCAATAGTTTTGTTGAAGGGAACAAAAGAAATATCTGAGTTACAGAATTACCAGCAGCACCCAGTAATCTTTGAATTATTGTGCTCTTTTTATAAAAGGTTGTCTCATTTCCCCACACCACCTTTGGTTTGAAGTCCACACCTTTATGTTTGATTTAAAACAACAATTTGCATTTTTGCAAACACAAAGGATGCTACTCTTTTATAGGATTCCTGAGCCCTCCCAAATATTAACTTGAAGATTAGCTTTACCAAAATCAAAATCAGTGGTACGTACAAAGTGATGCATGAATTTCATACATCACAAAAATTTAATAAAATGTATGAAAGCAGATAAATGCTATTTTTGACAACAAATTAAACCTTGTGGAAAATTATTAATATGATTGAAAATAGAAATGCATTATGTAGAGAAGACTCTAAAGGAAAGTATTTATATGAAATGTCTCTTTGAAATGTCCCTTATTTTTCATACTTTGTTCTGCCCAAGACAGTCATCTTAGCTCACCTCTTCATCATGCCTTAACCACAAACTGGATGGAATAATTGGTGTGAATTAATAGGAAATTCTAGCCTAATGTTCCATCTACAGACACAAAAACAGTAGGTGCTAATTACAGTAATGATCTGGATCCTTGTAGAAGTGGCTATCAACATATCAGTGCACAATGAAAGCTTTCAAGCAGTGTCCTAGCTCTGAGTTTATGCTGAAGTATTAGAAAACCACTTACCTGAGGCCTGAGGCAACCAGCCCTGGCCATGGCTTCCATTTTTAAACCATGCTCTTCTCATACATACCCACTGCTTATTGACAAATACGTCTGTAATTTTCTTTTCTCTCAGCCTTATTTTTCCTGACTTAAAGTCTCCAGATGAGGATAAGCAGCTATGCTTGCCTGGAGGCCTGGATGACACTCACAGAGGGAAGATGAAAGCATCAGCAGAAAAATATAACAATTTAATCTTCTTAAAAGGGGATAGCTGATAAAGCAGTTCTGGGGTGGGCTTGTTCCACTGCTTCAAAGTGCTGTTTGGTTAAGAGAATTTATTGTTGCAGTGTGTGAGCATGATTATTTCAGTGTCGCTTCTGATCCCAAATAGCTGTCATTGCCTAGAGTTGTAGATGGGTATGTTTTTTTCTCATTGAAATCTAAAAATAAATACTGGGGGAGTTGGGGAAAATTTCTACTGAATGCTATAAGCTTTCAGACACGGCAACCATCATAGCAAGGAAGCCTAAGGGAAGAGATGTGGCAGCACAGACTGTTCCACCAAGACAAAGCAAATTAAAATTCAGCAGACAAGTGGTCTTCATACTCAGGCTTTTAGAAAATCAAATCAATTATACATTTCAGTCCAGAGGAAGGAGGCTGCTTCCTCACAGCCAAAATGAATAGGACTGCTTAGCATGACATGAACAGGGCTATCTGTCCTCACTTCACAGTGGAACACAGTGCTGCTTGTGTGGCATGGAGCAGGTAAAGTGATTTGGAATCCCTCAGCTCACAGGACACTGAGATTATGACTTGGAACTGAAAGTAAGCAAGCATCCAGTGTCAGTTTAGACACTGTGGTGCATGACAATGATTCACCTTGACTTCCCCACAATTTTTAACACACCCATGTCCTTAATGGGATGTCTGTGCTTGGTAGGTAGCACAGTTCTGACATTCTTGCTTTAAGGGATGCCTATGTCATACAGATAACACATCTCCACTAAGCCTTGTTATGTAGACATTCCATGCCCTGTGCCATTCTCAAGGACTGCCTGCCTGCTCTCTCCAGGCATGACAGAACTATGTCTGCACCAAAAGGTGTCTCTAGAATCAAGGGCCAGGGATAAGACTGAGTCTTATCCACTGAGAATAAAATCTCCTGCCCCACTCTTCTTAACTTGGAGTTCAGGGAAAACTGCAGAAGAGATGCAGGCAGAAGGCTTACTTAGGAAATTGTACAATAGATGGTTATAAAGCCAGTGACAATTAGAGTAAACAGGGATTAGGGAGAGTTAGGGCCTTGGGTAAACTTTAGGTCTGGACAGGGTCAGAACAAGCAACTCTGCAAGGTATAGGCAAGGGTCCAAAAGCTATAGTGCTGAAGAATTGGGAGGGTTTGAAAGATATTGTGGCACATGCCTTGTCTACTTGGATTGTGGTAGAGGAACTCACCCCTAAGCCTTTTGAGGAGGAAAGGTCTGGCAGCTGCTGCAGAGGCTGAGGTGACAGTAGCTCCAGGGGTGGTTCTCTGTGAATAAATGACAGCAGTCACAGCACAATCATTCCCTCAGTGGTAAAGGGAGAGGTGGTGAATGTCAAAGATCATGCTGCTGTGATGTCAAGTTTAGATGTCAATCTAGTACAGCCCAGACAATGTTGAGACGGGAATGGAAGGAGAAAAGATGCCTATGGCTGTATTTCCACCCCCCAAAAAGGAGGTATCTGCCTGAAATTCATGGTCCTAAGCAGTGGCATCTTGTCTTCCCTCTGGGGTTGTGATCATCAAGTACAGCAGGGCCTCAATTGAGAGCTGGCTTTCCTTCCGCACATCAGCTTGACAGAGCTCATTATTGGGAGGGCTGGGATAGTAATTGACAGTGGGGAATATATCCATGACAAATTACACAGTTACAACAGTGCTCTGCAGTGCCAAAGATCCTCAGCAATTTGTTGTGGAATAGTTTCTGTCCTCTGTTTCCTGGTGTACATTGGTCATCTTTAGAAAACAGCCCAAAATATGAAACACTTGACTGAGAAGATAAGATCAAGGTCATGCTAGAAGAACAGTTCTTTTTCTGGGAAGTTGTGTGCTGGAAGTGATGATGCTGGAAGTGGAAACTAGGGAGAGGAAGGGAGTATTAGGGAGGTTGAGGTTGCTGTTTCTAAGTCTCTCTTACCTTCTGGGCTGTTAAAAGTGGTCATATTCTGTGGTAGCCAAATCATCTAAGTGCTTATCCACAGACCATATTCCCACGTAGCCTGTGAGACATCTGGCAATGGTCTGCAGAAAGAAAGGAAAAATGTATAATCTGGTCCGAAGAGAAGTACTGTGCATTGGCTTGGTGGTGTCTCAGTGATGAGCCATCAGTAGTGTCATTTGTAGACACCTTGTGTCTATATTGATGTCTTACTGCCTGTCACACTGGATGCAAAGAGTTGTGTTAAGTGACTTGTTTCTTCACTTTGAACTTTCTCCCTCACTGCAGCAACGTTGTCACATCCCAGATTCGTCTGTGTGCAGGCACCTGCAGAGTGGAGCATCAGTCAGGTGCCACCTGAAAACCCATGGATTCACATTCCTTATGGGACCATGTGAGCACAGTGACAATTCCTTATGGGACCATGTGAGCACAGTGACAATTCCTTATGGGACCATGTGAGCAGGGCATGTGACAATCCCCAAACTGTCTGTCTGTTCATAATGCCAAATGTGAAGGAGAAAAAGGAGCTCTGTCAGAGTTATGTCATCTCAGAGGCTCCACACCACACTGTTGACCTCCCAGAAAGGGTTGTTTCCTTGTGGAGGAGGGAGAAACCATGCTTTGGAGTAGCTAAGACAGGCACTGATTTCATACATGCACAGTTTGACCTGCTTACAGCAGGGCTATTTAGCATCATCCATCAGAGCTGATGCAGAGCTGCCATGGGTCTAATTGGCCGTATGGTGCCAGGAGTCTGAGGAAGGCATGAAAGAAGGACCTCAACACAAACTTAGGATCACACTTTTCCCATGAAAACTTGTCTATCATCAGACAAATCTGTCAACGTAGTCTTGACTCGTGCAGTATTTGCCCAAGGAACTGCTGTGCCTTGCTGGGAGTGTCCTACCCCAGCTATTCCTGAGATGAGGTATTACTTCTTGATATATGTATTACTGGCAAAAGGTAGTGACTGGCTGAGGTGTGGGAATCCTGCACTTGAGGCTGGAGACCTGCTGTCCCTAGTAGTGCTGCTGCCCTCCAGCTCTGCCGTGATGCAGGCATTTCTGGGACCTTGTGTTACAAGGGGAGGGCCGACAGCTGGGAAAGAACATGGGCTTACAAGGTCTTTTTGCTGCAGGAGAGCTATG